>VSMD01085616.1:0-16871 GCA_008750895.1 Mirza zaza
CAACAAAGGACACACACATCTTTCAGGTGGCTGAAGGAAATGAGCACTCTCCTGAAATGCTTACCACACGGGAGGGACCACGCCAGAGCCATGATGAGATCACCCAAGTAATTGGGGTGGCGAACAAAGCCCCACCAACCAGAAACCAGAAGACTTTTTCCCGTTGAAGTATGAATGACTTTTAGATCTATATAAAAATAAAAATACATTTTTAATAATCTCTGAACCAAAAGAGACATAAAATTTTCATGTAATATATATAACATAAATATAAATCAATACTTACGTGCAAGTTTTGGATCACTGGGATTTTTCCGGAATGCATTTTTCTGAGAATTTGCACATCGGAAGATTACGTATCCACCAACTGTAATTTAAAAATATTTTTCTATGTGAATAATTTAGAGACAATCTAATACTTAACAGTATCTGTAATTTCTCTTAGAAAACTCTCAATTCTAGAATGTAAAAAGATAGTAACTCTTCTGAAATCTTACTATCATACTACTTTCACCATCCACCTAGGGAATACCTTAACCACTTGGGTCTGGTGCTCACCAGCTGCAAAACCTTGCCCACAGCCGCACTCACAGTCCGCACGGTAGTCTGTGCTGTGCATTGACGACGAGTCCATTTTGCTCTTGTGTGATGAGGAAAGCTTGAAAGCACTGAAAAAGCTCGTTTTACTTCACAGGCAGCTTTACTTGTCATGTAAATCAGAATAGGTAACATACATATATATGTTTTCATTACGTTATTTTTAAATGTTCACAGTTTTATTTTGATAAATGAAAAATTAGAAAAGTCATATCATGGCTACAGTCACTGTGCGCGTTCATCTGTGGCTGTCCACTATAGCCCATGCTGGTACCGAAGTGGTTAAGCAAACTTAGAAGCAGTACCAGAACATCTCGTACTTTAAATATATGCTGAATCCGACTGCAAGCCTGTAAGTTTGTAACTTTATTTAAATTTCAAAATGTCAAAATCAACAAGCCCTGACGTATACATCATTGACTAGTAACTATTACCGTGTTTCCTCGAAAATAAGACAGGGTCTTATATTTATTTTTCCTCTAGAAGACACCCTAGGGCTTATTTTCAGGGGATGTGCTATTTTTCGTAAGTACGGTACAACAATCTACATTTATTCAAATATAGTTAAGTCGTCTTCTGGAACATTATCACTCTCCAAACCCTGAATTCCATCCTGAATGTCTTGCAACTCTATTTCCTTTAGAACCATTGGCCCCAATCTCTCATGTCGAGCAATAGAGCTCTCATGGGGCAGATGAGAAGGGCTGCTCGTCTTTACCGAAATGCATGGGTTGTGCAGATGCGCTGCGTAGCCACACCCATCACTAGGGCTTATTTTCAGGGTAGGGCTTCTATTGCGCAAATGCTTAGAAATCTTGCTAGGGCTTATTTTATGGGTAGGTTTTATTTTCGGGGAAACACGGTATATTGTCAGTCATCAATAAAGTAATAAATAACTCTACTTCCTGCTATGGTTTGAATGTGTCCCCCAAAGTCCATGTGTTGGAAACTTACTCCTCAACACAGCAGTGTTGAGAGGTGGGACCTTTAAGAGAATGGATTAATGTCTCTATCACGGGAGTGGGTTTGTTATCAAAATGAGTTTGGCGCCCTCTTGTTCTCTCTCCCTCTCACCCTCTCTTGCCCTTCTGCCTTTTGCCATGGGATGCCACCAAACTCGTGGCCTTCCCAGCCCCCAGGTCCAGGAGCCAAATAAATTTCTGTTCATTACAAATTAGTCTCAGGTATTATCTGAGCAGCACAAAACGGATAAGACACTCCCACTTTTAGCTGAACTGTAAATTACACTGTCTTGAATACCACATGAGCACGGTTGACACGGATAACCCAACCAATGGTGAAACTAAATCTTAATTTTTTTTTAGTTTTGTAGTGTTTGGAAAAAAATGAAGTGAAGCATTTTAACAAAAGATACAAGGCGGGTCTTACTAGGTGTAATTCACTTGCCTATAAGACAGTACAGTTTCCTATTAGTCTAGTTCTGGGTTTAAGGCCCCCCCGCCCCACTCCCCCCTGTACTAGAATGAACTATTTGACCTTCATCTGTGTACACGTTCCAGGTTGTGCTGACCTGTGCTAGAGCCTAACCATAGGGACCTTGCACGTCAGGTCTTATGTGCTTAGAATAAAAAGCAGCTGGAAGATTCCCCTATAGGCTGAAGTTTGCACATACAGATGAAAGAAAGAGACTATCTGTCCAGTCTGGCTGAACACACAAATGCTTTTATGAAGAGTGTTTTATGACATACATGTGAATATCTAACATATAAATTTGATTAGAGTCAAAGATTAAAATGCTTAGTATGGAAATTAATTTTTCATTCATTCTTCTCACACAGCAATGCAACCTGCATTGTGATCCAGTGACTAGGAGGTTTCTTTGTTGATAAATGCACTGATGTTAAACAGTTTGTTGATAAACCAGTAGTTGCCAAAATTCTTGACCTCTCAGGTGTCTGATAAACTGGGCATTCAAAGGTATAGAGGTCTGAATCTGTCTCGTTAGAAGCATTTGGTGTTTCAGTAGAAATCTTAAAAAAAAAAAATCCAATAGTTAAATTGCATAGTTCAGGCAAATCTGTAGCTCACATTTTCTATATGCTAGGTTTGGGGGATTTGTTACGAATTAAATACCTTTAAGGTTAGATGGTTAACTGTATATGGAAATTATGACTGGAGAATTTAAAGAGCAATTATGGCATATTCTTGAGAAATAACATTGCATCTTAGTATAGCATCTATTTTAGATTTTAGCAATGTTTTGGGCTGTTGTAAATGTTTGTTGTCTGAAGTATATGATCGGATCTCCCTTGTGAAATCGGAGGGAACAGTGATAGAACAAATGGTTTGTATTACTGAGGGAAAGCTCAGACATTTAGGACTTGGTGACAGATAGTTGGGTGTTTACCTTTGTTGGCAAAAAGTATATAACAGGAAAATCACAACACATTTCAAGAGGCAGTGAGTCTTCTAGTATTTTTTGTTCACGATTCCACCTTGCCCCCTCGATGAATAAACCGAAGATGTAAACTCCAGTGTGTGAGGGGTCCAAGCCCTGAGACGGAAGAGAGGTGGTGTCAGAGATCTGGCAAGCCTGGCCAGAGGCTCCCCAAGACAGGAGACGGAGCAGAGGCAGAGCAGAGGCCAGCCTGAGCGTCTGGAGGGTCTCTTCCTGTGTGGGGCCATCCCTGCCCAAGGCACGTTGTCCCAAGTTCTAAGGTGAATACTTAATTCTTTTCTTACTCTGAGCATTTAGAAAGGTTTTTAGGCTTTGGTCTATCTATATAATGAGCTTGAATTAACAAATATTATGAAACAATAAAAACCCAAATTTCTACAATTAGAATCCTATAACTGAGCTTTTTGGGAGAGAGCCAGAACAGTTACAAAAGGGTTAAAAAAGAGTCTGCTGTGCTCAAACTTTGTCACCTACCTCTACCATGGTGGCTACGGCTACTCATTTAGGCTATTTAAATGAAAATTTAAAAAAGGCTGAGAAGGGTGCCATATATCTTTGAATGATACGTGTCAAATAAATGATTAAATTTAAATGACAAAAGGTTAAATAAAATGAGTTTCTGATGAGTTCTGTGAAGTGGAAACTTTAGTTGTCAGCATCTCCAATTCCAGCGACTCCAGGTGTGAAGCCACGCGCCGTCCCGCAGGTGTGCGCAGGGCCGCACAGCCGGACAGCAGCCCAGCACCAGCTGCCTGGGCGGGCTCTGCCTTCTCCTCTGATCCAGCAGGTGGCTGAGGACAAGGGAGGGCACCGCTGTCCCGAGCGCACCCTTGAGGCAGCTGGGCGGCCCCTCGACGTGGGCGCTGAGGAGTGGAGCAGCCCATGCTGTGCTTGGAGACACTTTCTGTGCTGTCCACTGGGTGGGACGTGACTGAACCTGGAGGTGCAAACTGAACTTATATCAACACCTCTTATTTTGGCTTATTCTAGAAAATACAAACTGGGAATTGCTTTGTGTAATACAATGACTTTTACATTTCTTCTCCTTATGTAAATATAAGGTTTCATATACTGCATTTGTTCTAGTGGTGTCCTTTCATAAACATATTGGAAGATGTTAATATAGTGAATCTGACAATCTGACTTCCATTTATACTTGTATGGTCTGGCAATGGCATGCATGGCTTTTTCCTCTGCCCAAATTGCAGGTAATTTGTAAACAGCCCATTTTGGGGAGATTTGACTCTCCAAAAAGCCATCAGAATAAATGGAAGTAATCTTCACCTAAATGGAAGCTGGTTCTTGGTATAAAGCAGAAATAACTGAGCACATCTGATTAAATGACTAGAGACAAAAAGTGAAGTCGGAGGGCAGCTTATGCCCCTCTCCCTCGGTAAGGAAAGGGCCAACGTGCATCTGCCTCTCTGCAGCCTTTGCATACCCAGTGGGTTGTGTAGGAAGAGGTTAGGATATGGGCTGGGCTTGGGTTCAAAGTTCATGATGTGAGCTCTTCGAATCTTCCTTTCCTGACCTATAAAGTGAAGATGGTTTGTGAGCTTGAGTATCTGGCACGTGGTAAATGGTCGGCGGACGTTGGCTAGTGAGCATCAGAGCCGTCCTCCCCAGACTAGTTATCATCTTCTGGACGGCAGGAGCCATATTTTGTCTGTCTCTATATTCCCAACAGCTATCACAGTTTTGGATACGTATTTTCAAGTGAATAAATTAATAAACAATTGAATAAAAAGTCTATAACACATCTGAATTTTAAATTTCTTCCACTTGCCAAGTGGTCATCTAATTTCTCCCCAAAGTCCAATAACAAGGTACTCCCTGTCTACAAAAGGACACTCCACCATCATCGCCATTTTAGACCAACTGAATGCCCCCTATTTTAAATGAGTCTATCCTGTGGAGCCCCCACTCCTTGGAGTTCTACTTCTAGTAGAATTAGGGTCTAGTTCTTCAGAATTAGGGTCTAGTTCTAGTACCACCCTTTTAGACACTTCTTTTTCTCCTCAGAGTCTTTTCTCCTCTAGGAAGGATTCTTCCAGTTGCATCCTTCTTCTGATACGGTTTCTTCAGTCTTTCTGTATGTTCTCTGAGTCATTTCTAAGGGCAGTGTGCTGAGTGCTGAGAAGAGGAAGGCCAGGACTGCACCAAGAGGCCAAACAGCAAGAGTGCTGGTCGCCTCCACCCACCCCCAAATTTTGGAATGCAGTCATGAAAGCACTGGAAAATGAGAAGTATCCCCAATGGACCAGAAACTATGAGAGCCCTAAAGACAAAAGGCACATAGGATTAGGTTAAGGAAAACATAATCAATAATATACACAGTAAAAACTAAATAACAATATCACATCCCTGCTCAAAAAACCTCCAAATCCTACAGACTAATCTCAAATAAAATATTGATGCAAAAGTCTTGAATAAAGTATTAGAATTAAGATTATTCAAGCTCAGGAAATCTTATAATGGATCATGTTGATAAAAGTGAAAAATCATGTGATTATCTCCATAGATGCTGAAAAGATCTTTCATTACATTTATTTTCCATTCTTCATAAAAGTTCTTAATATAGGAATCATACTTTATAACAAAATAAACTCCGGATAGTTCTATCTATATAATCTACCATGTTAATAAGATAAAAGATAAAAGCTGTCTGATTATTTCAATAGATGCAGAAAATCATTTAATAAATTCAATACCTATTCATAATTAAGAAAACTTCAACAAACTAGGAATTGAAGGAAACTTCTTAATCTACCAAAAACCTATAAATGACATAATACTTAAACATGAAATATTAAATGCTGTTCCTTGAGTTTTAGGAAAAAGACAAGGATGTTCATTATTAACTTTTCTATTGAACATTGGACTAGAAAGAAACTGCAGAACTATATAAATGTTTAAATTAAATTTAAGCTAGAGAAATAAAAAAGAGCTAAATAAATACTTATTACTAAAAGTTGCAGTAGTGTTAAGACATCAATTCTCCAAAAATCAAGACAACTTTAAAGAAGAGCAAAGTGAGAGGACTTTATGTTACCAGATATTAAGACTTACAATGAAGCCACAGTAACTAAAACACTATGGTGCTGCCACAGAGACAGACAAACAATCAGTGGAACAAAATAAAGACTCCAGAAACAGGCCCAGGCACATGAAATTGTGTATGCGATTATCTATGGCGAAGTCGAAGCAAGGGAGGGATGGCATTTCAGCCAAAAGAAATGGCGCCAAGCCAACTGGGTATCCATATGGAGCAAAAAGAACTTTGATCCCCCACCTCATACCATGCACAAACTCAATTTGATGTAGCTCACAGAATATAAAAGGTAAAGTAATATAGTTTCTAGAAGATAACAGAGAACAAAGAGAACATTTCATGACCTTAGGGTAGGCAAAGACTTCTTAAATAGGACATAAAAAAAGCACTAACCCTAAGAAAAGATGAATATACTGGAATTTGTTATAACAAAGAATTTTTGTTTATCCAAAGACACCATTAGAAAGTGAATTAGAATGTCACATACTGGGAGAAGATGACTTCAATACATATATCTGATAAAGGACTTATATCCAGAATATGTGAAGAATTGCTATAAATCAGTAAGACAAAGACAGCCCAATTAAAAAATGGGCAAAAGTCTCAGAAACTTCATAAAAGAGGAAATCTGAATGTCAACAAGCACTTTAAAGGGTGCTCAGTTTCATTAGCCGTCAAGGAAATGCAAATTAAAATCACAAAGAGATACCACTACACCCCCATCAGAAGGACTAAAATTAAAACACTAAAAATACCAAATGTTGGCAAGGATGTGGAATAATTTACTTACTGGCCAGCCTGTAGATTGGTACAACCACTTTGAAAAACCATTTGGCAGCTTCTACACCAAAGCTAAACATATGGCTATCTATGACCCCCAATTTACAGTCATGTGCCACATTTCAGTCAATGACTGACCAAATATATACCAAGGTGGTCTGATAACATTATAATGGAACTGAAAAATTACTATCATCCAATGACATTGTAGAGCAACACATTACCTTTTCTATGCTGAGACACACAAATACTGCTGTGCGACACTTGCCATGGTGTCCAGCGCAGCAGCATGCTGGACGGGTTTGTAGCCCAGGAGCAATAGGCCATGCCACATAGCTTCGGTATGTGCCACCTAGGTTTGTGCAGACACATTCCATGATGTCCACACAGAATGAAGACATCACCTCATAACTCATTTCTTAGAACACAGTCCCATAATTAAGTGGCACATGACTATATTTATTTATTTATTACAATTTTTTGTTATTTTGGTTGGTGCAAAATGGCTTTGCATTTACCTCACTAGAGATATTGAGCTTCCTTTCATGTGTTTTTTTTTTTTTTGAGACAGAGTCTCGCTTTGTTGCCCAGGCCAGAGTGAGTGTCGTGGCGTCAGCCTAGCTCACAGCAACCTCAAACTCCTGGGCTCAAGCAATCCTTCTGCCTCAGCCTCCCAAGTAGCTGGGACTACAGGCATGCGCCACCATGGCCGGCTAATTTTTTCTATATGTATTAGTTGGCCAATTAATTTATTTCTATTTATAGTAGAGACGGGGTCTTGTTCTTGCTCAGGCTGGCTTCGAACTCCTGACCTCAAGCAATCCTCCTCCCAGAGTGCTAGGATTGCAGGTGTGACCACCGTGCTGGCCCTTTTCATGGTTTTTTATCCTTTGACCAACACCTGTCCTCCCCCCACCCCCAGCATTGGTCCTGGAGCAGAAAAATAGATTCCCAGATTCCTAGAACAAGTTGGAATTTAGTAAAGGACAACCATGGCTCTCCAAATCAGTGAGGGACAATGGTGGGAGGGTGGCAGGACTGGGGCTTGTGCCCAGCGCCAGCTGTCTGTGCACTCTCAGCCCGCGTGGCCTCCAGGGGTCCTGCTCACTGCGCTTGCTGAGGGCCAGGTTGGTGGGCCTTTCTACTTGGGACCCGGCTGAGCTCTGGAACGAGGGCTCCTGGGGCAGGCATTTCAGCCAGCAGCAGCCATGGGAGGTTTGCCCACTGACTGAAATGACACCTTTAAATTCCGACCTCAGCAGCATTCTGTCTTCATTAATAAAAGGAGCTAAAGTTCATTTATTATACCAACTTAAATCTTTTATTCATTATTTATAATTTTTTCCTTCCCCTAGAAAGAGAGTGTAGAGATGAAGTTTGATGGCATTTGAACTGGAAGGGGGACTGTGCCTGTTTATCTGCCTCTCTGGTGCCTGGCCTGTGGTAAGTGCTAGATACGGGTTTGTTGAGGGAATGCTTGAATGAATGAATGAATGAATGAATGATTTCTCTTTCCAATCTTTGAAGTTTCCCGGTACCTTAAAGGCTCTCCTGACTATGTTGAGTTTCTTTTCGATGACGATGGAGAACTCGTCGTCTGTGGTGTCGCTGGTGTCGGAAATCACATGGTGGGTGAAAGTGAGGGCGTCCATAGAGAGGCCCCGGGACCTCCCGTAGTCCTGAAGCACGGCAGTGAGGAAGGCTGTGGAGAAAGCCCGCCGCAAGCTGCGGTGAGTCTCAGGGCTTCCCGCAGGGTTGGCGGCCCTGACGCCTCGCGGGCAGGGAGGGGAGCGGGGAGGAGAGGCGCGTGAGGCTGGGCCGGGGGAGGAGCATCCGGCCGCCCGCTCTCTCAGGCCGGGTGACGTCAGGCGGCCCAGCCGCGGGAGCCTCCTGGGCATGCGCTGTTCTTCCGGCTCCAGCCCCCTCCCGAGTCCGTTGTGGGGACCCCCTCCGTTTCTGACCCAGTCTCGGCTGACCCTCGGTCCTCGTCGTCTTGGCAACAAAGATGGGGCCCAGAGGCTAGTCTGAGACCAAGTGTGTCTGAATCTTTCTCAAGAAATGGCACCAGGACAGTGGGAAAAGGAAGACTCCTTTTCCTCTGGAGTTGCAAAGCTGCTGTGGCCACTTTCCCCTGGTTGCATGGAGAAAGGTTACATTGGGCAAGAAACAATGAGAACACCTCCAGTTCCACATCCCATCATTTCCACCCTGTTAGTTGCTCCTGTCCCTGTGCGCCCAATTTCAGTGAGTGACCACAGCAGCCACCAGCTTTCCAAGCCAGAGAGACCTAGGAGTCATGCTTCCTCTCGCCCATGTCCCTTCACCCACAGAGGCCACTGGCTCTGCTTCCCACGAGCGCCTCCGCTGCTCCCCTCGCCGCTCCCCAGCCCTCCCACGTGGGCCAGCTCTGCCTGGAGGTTGGTGCAGGCACCTGGATGAGCGGGACCCTGTTTTGTGTTGTGTTGAGTCCCTGTCCCTTCCACACTGCAGTGGGACATGGTTCCCGCTGCCACAGGATGAGGGTGACTCCCGCAGTGTCTTACTCTCCCTCCGGGCAGCTGTGCCCATCTTTCAAGCTTCATGGGACCCCACGCTCCCTCTGGGGGAGAGTTCTGTCTGTACTCTCCTCCAGAACTGTCTCAGTTCTGTCTTTTGTTCTGTCTGTAATGAATATGTGCTCCTCCCCCACCCCACCTTTGGATGGAATTGTCTCTAACAAGATCTCTATTCCCAGTGTAGTGTAGTGGTTAAGTCAACTTTTTAAGTCAGATAGGCTGAGTTAAAAATCTTTGCTTTTGTTTTTGTCCAAAGTCATTTAACTTACTAGGTGTATGACTTTGGGCAAATCTCTTAACTTCTCTATGCCACGGTTTTCTATCTGAAAATAGGGATAATTATAATAATAACCTCATAAGATTGTCATGAGAATTGTATGACTTAATTTATACAAAGTCCTCAGAACAGTGCCTGGCACCAGTAAATGCCATGTGACTGTGGTTGATTATTTTCTCCTTCCTCTACCCCCACCTGGGTAATACTTAACTAACAGTAAGCTTCAAGTCTCATCCTATAGGTGATTTCCTCCGTGGTCCTCCCTAGGCCTTAGTTAAGGTCCCCCTGTTTTATACTCCAGAAGTATTTGACTCATTCACATACTCATGCAGAAAGTTATTCCTCACCTTTCTAATATTTAGAGAGAGCTTATATGGTGCTGGGGGCTGTATTAGGTGCTAGGAATACAACACAAGGTAAACCAGACCTGGTTCCTGCCTTCATAGAGCTCACAGTCGGTATTGCCCCTTTATGATACCCTTATCACCCAACCGCACATTCTGGCTGAAGTCTCTTTCCTGCTGAACATTTGCGCAGAGCAGGTGGGGCCCAGGGCCCAGGGAACATTCAGTCATCACTTCTTGTGAAGGAATAAATGAATGAATGCCTGAAGCACAGAATTGGCCCCAGTTAAGGTGCCCATCTCCAGTCCTCTGTCTCTGCCTTTGGGGGTGTCTAGCGTCAGCCTTTGACATCACAGATTCAGTGGCCTGGAGATGAGACAGTGCCCTGCTAAGCACAGGTGAGGCCTGATAAGGAGGTTGTATTTTGAGATGTGAGGAGATTGGGCTGAGGGATGGAAGTGGATGGGGAGAGGAGAGATTGCTCTAGTGCACGCAAGAGACTCAGGCACTTGTGGGGATGCAGGGACTGTCATCTGGGCTCCTCATCCTAAGGGGAGGAGGGGATAGCATGATGGGGCCCTGGGTGCAAACTTGCCTGGGCCAGAAGTGGGCCCGATCCTGGCTCTAAGGCTCACCTTGTGGGGAGAAGAAAGCTGGGAGCCAGTATCTTGCAGGAAATCCTTCAAAGAAATTCTCCGGATCAGCAGGCAGTTTGGATTTTGATTGAACAGACTGCTTCCAAGCTGTGATAAATCTCATATACCTATTGGAAGGCAGGCCACAGGTTGGGGTCGTTAGGGAATAGTTGCACACCTCCAGGGCGTCTGGGCAAGTCCCTCTACACCCTCCCAGGTTCCTCCCTTTACTTTTCATCTCAATTTCACCCCCTCAGGACTCTTGTCCTGTACTTGAGTGGAAACCAGCTATGGTTTTAAGCTTGTGAGGGAAAAGGGAGACCTCAAGACTGGAAGGCAATGGATTTGGGTAACAAGGGAAGCCATTGTGGGAATCCTGGCTGGGCCTTGCTAAATCTTGTCACAGACTTCTCTCAAAGGATTTAGATCATAGAAATGTGGGTCAGGTGTCTGCATTTGTTCTGTTGCTCACACTCACTTCTAGTTAAATGGTGTAAGAGGCAGTCTGGTACAGACTTTGGAACCCAGTTTTCTGGGTTCAAATCTCATTACTTCCATGCTCTAGTGTGAAACTTTGCACAACTTACTTAGTTCATATCTTTTGCCTCCGTTTCCTCATGTCTAAAATGAGATGATGATAATGGTAGTACCTACTTCACATCATAGGGTTGCTGTGAGAATTAGGTGAGTTAGTATGAGTAAAGCTTTTAGAAAAATGTTTGCCACACCACAAGGCACTTGTTAAATGCTAGCTATTCTCATGCATTTCAAGCTATTTTTATTATGACTAAAAACACATTTAAAAATTATATGTATCTAGGGGCCAGGTGCTGTGGTGCATGCCTGTAATCCCAGCACTTTGGGAGGCTGAGGTGGTA
Source organism: Mirza zaza (assembly GCA_008750895.1). Lineage (NCBI taxonomy): Eukaryota > Metazoa > Chordata > Mammalia > Primates > Cheirogaleidae > Mirza > Mirza zaza. Next base: position 11,538 of record VSMD01085616.1, read on the forward strand.
GGACTGCTTAAGGCCAGGAGTTCGAGACCAGCCCGGGCAACATAATAAGACTCCATCTCTACAAAAAATAAAAATTAGCTGGGCATGGTGGCACATTCCTGTAGTCCCAGCTACTGGAGAGGCTGAGCCAGGAGGATCCCTTGAGCTCAGGAGTTGGAGGCTGCAGTGAGCTATGATCACACCACTGAACTCCAGCCTGGGCAATAGAGTGAGAGAGACACTGTCTCTAAAAAAAAAAAAAAAAAAATTATATGTAACTAATTCTTATTTCCTTTCATATTTCCCCTGTTAATTTCTCAAGACACAATGTAGAATAACAGAAAGAGAAAGGCACTAGGTTCTAATCGTAACTGTCTCTTGAAATGCAATGGCCTTGGATGAGACTCTCAACTTCACTTCCTCAGCTCACACAGAAGATAAGAATCCCTCCCCTGCTTAATTCACACATTACTGTGAGAAACCAAGGAGACCACACATGTGACATTATGTTGTAAACTGTTAAGCTTTAAGCAAAAATGGGGAAGAAACCTATAGCAGCTTTCATCCATACCGACGACGTATTGCAGTGAAAGCCACTTTGGCCCATGTATTAAAGAAGTTCAGTCGCTGGATGAGATCATTAACCCAGGAACTCAGTGGCTTACACGACATATAGGCGTGTTTCTGTTGGGATTTAAAGACAGTCACATTAATTTTTCTTTGTAGATTTGTCTTCGGGGTCATTAGGAACATTTCTGCAAACTTCAGTAATGGATTCAATTGCTTGCGAGAAACAATTCGGCAGCAGGATGTCATTTTCAACTGAAAGCACATAATGAAAAATATGAAAACTATTACCAAGGCAAAATGGCATTATTTTAACAGTGCCTTAGATAAAATACTTAGTAGCTTCCATTTCCGGTGAGACTGTTTTCCACAGTGGCTGCGCCATTTTACATTCCCATGAGTGATATATGAGGGTTCCAATTTCTCCACATCCTCACCAATGCTTGTTAGTATCTCTTTTTGATTCTATCCATCCTAGTAGGTGTAAAGTTTATCTCATTGTGGTTTTAATTTGCATTTCTCTGATTATACATGGTATTGAACAACTTTTCACATGTCTACATAGATTTATAACCTGATATAGGATTCAGGGTTTTGGGAAAGGCCAGTGCTAATTGTAAGGAGAGAATTTCATTTCTGGAGCAATAGCTTTTGTGTCCAACAGGATGCTTGTTAATTTCCTACTCTGTGCTGCCAGATCTTCCATGCCTGATTTTATTCTTGGTCTAAAGTCTAATAAACTTTGTGTTTTTACAATTTGGCCTTTTGCTTAAGGCCACGACCCAGCAGTCTCTTCATCTTATTTTGCTTTGTCTTTATTTTTTAATTTAAAAATGTTAATTTTTTTTGCTTACAAAAGCAATATATTCCTTTTTTTCTCTGTTTCTGCTGCTTGAATTAGGAAAAAGCAATATATTCTCATTGTAGAAATATGAAAATATAGAACTGTATAAGGCAGGTATAGAAATCATTCATAATTCTATTGTCCAGAGAAAAAGTTATTTTTGTATGTTTTCCTCCAGTCCACTCTCTCCATCCACACACACACCCTATACATGTATATACAGTTGAGTCTCTTTATTTGCAGTGGGTATGTTTTGCAAAGTTCACTGTGAATACTGCATTAGCAAATACTGAGCCATTATTCCTGAGCACAACATTTAGAAGGGTTACATTTGGATGTACCATAGCTTATGTAACCAGATTCCTATTAATAGATATTCAAATTGTTTTCAGCATTTTGTTATTATCAACAGTCCTGTAATAAACATTTCTAAGATAAATTTAAGTGGAATAGTCAAATTGCCTTTTGAGAGGTTGTATTAATATATATTCATACCAAAAGGATGTTGGCATCTTTTAATAGTCACATATTTCATCACATGTATGTACCATAGTTAGCTTAACCATTGCCTTGAACCTGGATATTTACCTCAAGGAAACAAGTAACTAGGAAATAGTAAGAATTGCTTACCTGCCACACTGTAGGCACTTTCATGTTAAGGAAACAGTTAAATATTTCCTCCAATTCTTGTGTGAGTATGGTCTCTCCCTTTATTGCAAGTTGAAGATCTTTTAAAGATTTATGTATGACAAATAGTAACTTATCAAATCGTGTAATTTCTTGGTTCAAAAAGGTTAGCAAGACACAATGGATAAGTGGATCATGATCTGGATTAAAAAAAGATATAAAATTTTGATGTTTTACAGATTAAAAAGAGGCTTTCCATGGCAGGGTATAGATTGTTAAGTTAAAGGAATTTTATGTGTCTTGTTCCAGGGGTTGATCAACATGTTCTGTGGAAGGTCAGACAGCAAAGATTTTAGGGTTTGTGGACTGTACCATCTCTGTCAACACTACTCAACTCTTTCCTTGTAGTGCAAGTGCAGCCACAGACAATACATAAATGAATATATGTGGCTACATTCCAATAAAGCTTTATTTATGGGCACCTAAATATGAATTTCATATAATATTTGTGTGTCGCAAATTATCATCTTTTGATTTTTTTCAACCATTAAAAAGAGTGAAAAGCATTCTGTTTGCAGGCTGTGCAAAAACACATGGTGGGTAGGATTTGCTGCCCTTGATCAAGACTCAACAATAACACCATTTTGACAGACTATTGCTCAACATTTGATTCCAAAATGAACTTTTTAAAAGTGTTAGAATATGGATGTTAAAATTTAATTGGGAAAATTGAGTTTCTAGAAGAAATTAGAAGTAAGAAGCAAGCAGACGAGCATAGATTGACCAAGGGTCGGAAAGAGGGGTACCGGAGACTACTGGAGACTCCACGGGAGGAGGTTGCGGAGGAGAACTGGAAGCAGAGACCTCCTGAGTAGCCTGGAGACCAGTGGCAAGGGGAGCGGTTAACTCTCCCCTCCCTTGCATCTCTGACTGCTGGTGTGCTCCCCAGCGGGAGGAGAGACCTGCGGACACCAGCCCAGAGACGGCCGCCACCAGCGAGCAGTAAGCCTGTAGCAGACAGGGCACCAGGCTCCCAACTCCCTCAGGGCACCTCCGCGTGCACAGACCGAGCCACGAGACAGGTGTCATATTGCTCCATTCTCCCCTCCCTGATCCTAACCGTGGCTGCCGAGAGAGGCAATATAGCCACTAGCCAGAGGCATCCCCAGGGAACGGGACCTTCCCTTTTGGGGCCCTACAGCTGACTGAGGGGAACGCAGATGGTGAGCTCCCTACCTGCCAGCCCTCCTAGGTGCTGCTGGCCTGGTGACTTCAGGAGAACGGGGCAGACCCTGAGGCTAAGAGACATTGACCCAGCTTGGGCTCCTCATGGGTGAATTAGGACTGGCACTCCTCTCCTTGGTAGGGTCAGGGATTGAATTCTGGGGCCCAGAGGTCAAACCTGCAGACCAGATCCCGTTCACCCAGGTCTCACATTGCCCGAGGCACAGAAGAGATATCTGTGAACAGCCTACTGAGGTGTGTGTGCCTTCAGGGGCAGATCAGCTTGCTTGAGGGCAACCCTCCTCCCAAAGGGGGGGCCATGAGCCCAGCCCAGGCGGCAATCCTCAGCAAGAAACCTCCCGGCCATCATCACAGCCAGGGGAGGCCCGGTGGCATGAGGTCTGGCCTGCTGGCAGAGGCCCAGAAGAAGCTGCAGATTTGGTGAGGGTGGAAAGAAGTGAGGCCCGCTCCAGACTGCGGGTCTCAGATGGCCCCACACCACATGCAGACTTTCTGACTGAGTGGGCCACTCCAGCCCCTCCCTGACAGCTTTTCCCGGAAGCAGAGAACAGAACTTTGACCCTACTAATGGCATTGGTGGTACCTGAGGGCAGGCTGACCCAACCCTGCTCCGCTGAGACTCACTCCCAGACCAGCCCTCACTGAGGGGGAGAAAAGGACACACCTGGAAGTCCCAGGGCCCCACCCACCACCTGAGGCACTAGAGTGCTTCTCCAGAGGAACAAGAGCTGGTCACAGGACACAAAAACAACAGCATAGCCTGTTCCTCCAAGCTAGCACCACCTACTGACAGGGAGGACATCTTGCACACCCTTTTCATGGCACCTACTGACTCATCATACAGGGAGTGGTCGAATCTAACCCACAAACACCACCTACTGGCTCAGAGACTAAACAGAGTGTGTCAATACCCAAACGAAAACCTAAAGGAAAGAAGCAACAACTGATCCAGTTGGGAAGAAATCAGTGAAGGAACTCTAGAAATATAAAAACTCAAATGGAAAGCACACCCCCAAAGAGGAACGCCAGCCCCTTAGAAATGGACACCAACCAAAATCAGACCACTAAAGTGACAGAAGAAGAATTTTGAGCATGGATCGTAAAAAAATTCAATGAGTTGCAAGAAAAACTGGATAATCAACACAAAGAAAACGCAAAAAGACTCCAGCACCTGGAACAAAAATTCACTAAAGAAATTGATATAATGAAGAAAAGTCTAACAAACTCCTAGAAGTGAAGAATCAATTCAGGGAACTACAAAACACAGTGGAAAGCCTCAAGAACAGGGTAGATCAAACAGAAGAAAGAATCTCAGAGATTGAAGATAACACCTTCCATTAAATAAAGCAGTCACAGAGATAGAGCAAAGAAACAAGAGAAAAGACCAAAGCCTACAGGAGACATGGGATTATGTGAAGAAACCTAATGTGAGGGTCACAGGGTTACCAGAAGGGGAAGAAGAAAACACTCAAGGGTTGGATAAGGTATTTGAAGATATAATAGAGGAAAATTTCCCAGGCTTGCTAAAAATCTCGATATACAAGTTCAAGAAGCTCAGAGGACCCCTGGGAGATTCAATGCAAACAGGAAGACATCACGACATTCAGTCATCAGACTGATCAAAATATCAATTAAAGAGGCCCTTCTATGAGATATATGGCAAAAGAAGCAAGTAACATACAAAGGAAAGCCAATCCGAATAACACCAGACTTCTCTATTGAGACTTTACAAGCAAAGAGAGACTGGGGCCCCATTCTCACTCTTCTGAAACAGAATAATGCCCAGCCTAGAATCTTATTCCCTGCAAAACTAAGTTTTGTATATGAAGGAGAAACCAAGACATTCTCAGATAAGCAAAGACTGAGGGAATTCACCAAGACAAGACCAGCCCTTCAAGAAGTACTCAAAACAGTGTTACCCATGGATCAGCAATAAACACTCACGAATGTAAATCTACCAAAGCTAAAGATCAAAGCCCAGACACCACAATGGCTCAAGAGAGAAAACAAAGCAACAAAGTTCAACCCAACATAATGAACAGAAATCTGCCCCACCTATCAGTTATCTCAAT
>VSMD01085620.1:0-19488 GCA_008750895.1 Mirza zaza
TGAGCTTGAGTCCCTCTCTCTTTACTCACTGTGCAGCCTTGGGCAAGTCAGGTAACGGATCTGAAGCCTCTGTTTGCTTACTAATAAAATGGGGACAATAAAAACCTCATCTCGCAGGGCTTAGGAAGAGCAAATAAGATAACACCTGTGAAAGGGCTTCTGCAGTGCTCAGGCGTGTTCAGTATGTACCGTGTGAGTTTATGTGACATTCAGCAACAGGCAAAGTAGTTTATGCTAATAGAAGTCGGGGTAGCAGTTATCCTTGGAAGGGGGCTCGGCGGGGGCCTCTAGAATACTGATCTTGCTGTTTCATGATCCGAGAGCTGGTTATGTGGAAATTCCTGGGGCGGTACACTTACGTGCACTTTTCTGTTTGTATGTTATGCTTTGATTTAAAAAGACTTTTTAAAAAGTGCTTATTATCATGGTCAGATTATAATAGCTAAAGTACAGTCACTTGACAAAATGTCTAAAAGGAGGCCTGGAATGACACTAATAAAAATATTAATAGTAGTTGGTATTTGTTGACTATTTTTAGGCAGTGTGCTAATTGCTAATCCTTTACAAGTGTTTTCTCATTTAATCCTACAACAACCCAGATTTTACAAATAGGGAAACCGAGGCTCGTAGAAGCTACGTAAGTTGGTCAGAGACACACAGCCAGCCCGTGGTAGTGGCAGGGCTCGGGCCAGGCCTGACCCAGGGGCAGCACACTCAGTCGAGAGGAGTCTGGGGGACACAGGGGGCATTGCCCGGACCCCTTCCTCGGCTAGGTGGGGGTCTTGCTCCTGGGTCAGTGTCATCTTTGCAGCCGTGACTATGCCAGGGCCCTGCAGGGCCTGGAGGCTTTGGTGGAGTGTGCAGAGCAGCCCCAGCCCCCTGCCATTCCCACTTGGGATGTGCTTGGCATGGCAGTAGGTGGGAACAGGAGCTGGGACTGCGTTTGTCTGGAGAGCGAGACGCGCTGTGCTCCCCAGGGCTGTGCTCCCCGGGGCTATGCAGGGAACCGGGGCCTGGGTGGGGCAAATGGTGTGTCACTCAACTAAAGCCCCCAGGGCAGATCCCCACCAGGGGGACGGGGAGGATGGCAGTGTTTACCCCAGCAGCGGAGGAGGGAGGAACACAGTTCCCTCCCTGTCTCCCCAGAGCCTGTGCTGGGGTTTGTGTCTTCACAGAGACGTCCCTGCTCACCAGGAGAAGCCGGGGGCACCTGCTTGTGTCCTGCAGGGGTGGGCGGGGGGCTGGGAGGAAGCTGGGGAGTCAGACGCTTGGGTCACCTTTGTTATTCGGCTGAGCAAGGCGGCCTAGCTCACATTAAGCCACCCCTGACGTGTGGCCTTGTCTAGTGAGAGAGAGACGGCATCTTCCCCGCGTTTGTATGCAACTGACAGAGCAGATAAAGTCGTATTGTTGTCCAAGGTTTCCAGCCTGGTGGGGAAAAGAAGGCCTTGGCAGTTCCCTGAGAGCGCTGGAGGAGGATGCCACGTTCCCAGCCCAGCCGAGCAGCCTCCCCTCCTCTGGGAGGCCAGCCCTGGCTAAGCCTCCAGCTCCTGTAGCCTACCTGCTGTGAGTAGCGTGAGCTCATTAACAAGCTTTTTTTGTTTATGATTGTTTATGTGTTGGTCCTGTCACCCCAGTTGGTTTGGAGGCTGGCTGAGGGCAGGGACTGCTGGGGACCCTTCCTCTGAGCCTCTCTTAGGAATCCCCTCCACTGAACAGGTGCCCATCTGCAGCACTCCAGTTTCCCAGAGTGGCTTTGGCTCTCTGCCTCAGGACCTTTGCACATGCCATCCACCCTGCTTACAACCCCTCCCTCCACCCCCTCTCCTTCTCAAGCTTCCCTGCTGCTTACCTGTTCCTCTTCTAGGAAGCCCTTTCCTGCTACCTCCTCCAGCCTTTACGAGGCCATGGCTTCCCCTGTCCTCCCGCAGCCCCCACCCTCCTTCCCTTTGGAGCACCCCCGCACTGCATTGTAACTGCCCGCTCACTGCTCAGCCTCCCGCACTGGGCACTGAGCTCCGGGAGGCCTGGATCAGGCCACCACGTCCGCTCCTGTGCCACACAGTCTAACAGTGCCTGGCACCCGGGAGGACTTTGCTGAGTGTTTGTTGAAAGAAGCGAGGCCATTGAGCACCGGCGAGAGGAGCAAGCCCAGCTGCTGTGCCCATCTGCATCGGAAGGGTGGCCCTTGGCTGTGACACCCTCCAGCCGCTACAGGCAGGAGTCTGGAGCCCAGCCCGGGCGCCAGTGACCACATCTGTTCTGCACAGCACTGGCGTCCTGACATCTGCACACAGGTGCCGCATAACGGTGTCCCCCAGATGTGCCTGGCCAGTCGAACAAGTCAGTCCCTGTGGGAGTGGTGCGGGGCCGGGAAAGGTGTCCCCCACTGCTTGTCCTTCCATGGAATTAGGCGGAGGTGATGTCGGCATATCCTATGACTCGACTCGGGGAGAAGCCTCTTGGCCTCGCCCCCCCTCCCCGCCCCAGCCACCACCCCCACTATGTGCAGGTGCTTTTACATCCAGCATCTCATGTAACCTCCCCAACAACCCTGGGAGGTGGGTGCTGTTGACCCATTTTGCAGAGGAGGAGACAGAAGTCCAGAGGGGTTGAGTTGGCATGCCCCAAGTCACACAGCTGGTACGCAGTAGAGCTAGAATCCAGTCCTCCTTTTCTTGGCATTTCAGCTCCACCCGCCCTTCCTCCTGGTGGCTCAGTGGCCTGCTTAGGAATCAGGGTGCCCCAAGTGTGAGTCCTCAGGGCCTCGCCTGTTCTTGCTTAGCTCCCGGGAGTCCCTGACCTTGGAAGTGCTTGTGTCCTGACCACAAGGCGCGGGTGCGGAGGAACGCCTGCCTTTGACAAATAGCCGTGTGGTCCCAGGACATGCAGGGCTAATTCAAGTGCAAACAGTGTATTAGTATTTATTACTCATGCTCCACTGCTAATAAAATTTGAGTTTAAAAAATAATGGTGAGCAAATGAATCGGTTGATGGCCTGCGGGGAGAGGATCCAGGGGAAGGATATTTCATCGAGAAGAGTGACAGGGGTCCACACCATTGCAGGCTCTAGAAGACGAGTGTCTTGCTGGGGAGGGGGTGGGGGACTCATTCCTGGGGGCAGCTCTCCCCTCCGCTGCAGTTTGGTGACTCGTTAATCTGCACAGTAAAATTTGTCAGAAAGCACATTTGCCAACCGTGGCAGCATCTCCAGGCTGAGGAGGTGGCTGCTGGCTGGGTGAATAACTTTCAAATATCTATTTCAGTCATCTGCGCCGAAAATCCTTGATTTGGGAAGCCATTTCCTGCAAAGTCCCAAACCAGGGATCCAGACGGAAGCCTCCGTGTTAAATGGCTAGGTTATGAAGCAGGCTGGGTTCCGCCATGCAGGGCTGAGAATGGGGTTCAGAGAGCTGAGAAAAACCAAGGGGCATGCCACAGGCTCCGTGATGTAGGATGACAGAGAGGGCCCTGGGATGTCAAGGGGACCAGGAGCTGGCTGGGTGGCATTTGGGGGTGAGGAGAGCTCTGGTTGTTAGATGCCCTTTCTCTTTGGTAGACGGCACCTCTGTCCTGCTTCTGTTCTCTGGAGCAGCATGGGCAAGAAGACCTGTCAATTTCAGAAAGAAGAGACTTGCTACTGTGTGACTCGGAGCAAGTCATGTAACCTCTTTGTGACTTAGTTTCCTCATCTAGAAAATGGGGAAGATGAGTCCTTCGTGGCCCACTCCATAGGGTCAAGAGGAGCCAGCTGTGCATATCTTTTCCCAACTCTTCATGTGCAGGGACCTCATGGAACATTAGTGGCTTGAAATAAACCACAGTGGGAGTATTTACATCATGGGAAGTGGAAAATCCTGCAAATGAGAGCTTGACTTTTTTAAGAGAGCCCCTTGATAAACACGGGCACCCCACTGGCTGGGCCGGCCGTACTCATCCATGGTTGGCCCCACTCCTGCCCCCAGCCATGCAGGCCCACAGCTGTCTCAGCAGAAGGGCATGATAGGCCTCCAGATATCTGGAGACAGCATTCATCCTCAAGAGAGGGCTTTGCTTAAAACTGGGCTTTTGGAGGGCTTAGAAAAAGGCGTGTGTGTATGTGTATGTGGGGGAGGGATTGGGGATTCTTGTTGGTAGGTGGTACCTACAGCATCTTTCAGAATTCATCCATCAGGGCCAGAAAGGTGAAGATCATGAGGCAGAGGTTGCCGCACCTGGTTAGCACATGTTTGCTTATGGAAGGGAGAATGACATTTCCTCCCCTGCTGCCTCCTTTCACCTGCCCCTCCCCCGCCGCGGGCACCTGCTATGTGCTAAATGCTGTGCGAATCAGCATTTAGGCACCAAGGTCTCCAGCACTCTCCCGTGCTCACGCCAGCCTCCAGGTGGGTACCAGTATCCTCCCATTTTACTGGAGTGGGAAACTGAGGCTCAGAGTAGGGAGGGGCCTGCCCAAGGTCACTGTTAGAACTCAGCCCTGTCTGCCTCCTTCAGTACCCTGCAGCCTAGTAGTTCTGGCCCAAGGAGGTCACACCAGTGACCTTTGGGTGTCCCAGAGGTGGCACCTGTGGAGCAGGTGGCATCTCTTCCTCTCCCCTTTACTCCCAAATGGAAACATTCCCCCCCCCCGGGCCCCCCCCCCCCGCCCTCATTTCTGGATGCCCTGAGCATGAAGAAGGACCTCAGTGCACCTGGCAGGTATTTTACTTTCCACGTGCCACTGGCTGCAGGGACCAAGACATCCAGAGGCTGAGCCCGCATCTGCGGCTGCGCGGCCCCCTGGCCTGCTGATTCGAAGATGATTACGTGGTCCTGATTCTGGCCTCTGAGTCCTTGGTTGCTCCTTGCTGATCCCAGAACTGACCTGGCCCCAGGCTACACGCTCTACACCCACCTGGGCTCACCCTGCCCCCCCCTCCTGTGATCTGGGTGCAGATCTGGGTCCTGGTGGCCCTGCGATGTCATCGGCGAATGTCCCAACAGCTGGGAGGCCTTGAACCAAGATCTTCTCAGAGGGGGAAAGGGTATTGTTTAGACATTCTGTGTAAATTAGTAATATTGTAACTGTTAATTGAATGTCCATTGATTGCCTGTCAGAGGTTTGATTTAATCTGTCCTTCCCAGTCTGGGCCGCAGTGGACTGCTTAAGTAGTCTGCTTGCTTTGCCTCGTTTTTCTTCCTCTAATGTGGACTCCTTCCCTGCACCCTCCCCCCAGACCTACGTTTCATTTCACTGGCTTTGTAATCAGCCTCTTTTGTTTTCCGGGGTGGCCTTGGCCTCCCTGCAGCCAAGCGTCCCTCCCAAGTGGATTCCTGTGACTCATCCTCAACCTGAGTTTTCTGAAGTATCTGAGGACTCAGGACAAAGACAGTCCGCTGGCCGGGTGCCTTTCTTTTGGGGCTTTACATGCTTTGAGCTTTTCTTTGGAACCGAGCGGGAAGGGCAGTGCCTGGAGACTTAGGGGATGAGCCCAGGTTTGGCAGCTTGCTGTATTCACGCATTCATTTGTTCACCCTGCTATCCAATGGGTATTTTAGGGGGTGCCAGCTCTATACCAGGCCCTAAGGGGACACAGTCCTGAGTTCAGCATTTTTTAGCGGAGACAGAGGAGTAAATAGATGATGCAACACAGCACGATGTGCCAAGGTGGAGGCCAGCACGGAGAACCCTGGAGACACGGAAGAGAGCATTAAAATCAGACTCGGTGGCAGGGAAGGCTTCCTGGGGGAGGGGTGGCCTGCGCCACAGCGTGAGCTGCATTTCAGAGGACATTTTAGGAGGAGTTGGCCTGGCATAGGAAAGGACACATGTCGCGGCTGGGGCTACGGGGAACTGGAGTGAGCGGTGGCAGGGAATAAGGCGAGAGGTTAATCACCTCTATAATAACGATATTATCCTGCGCACACACTAAGCATCGGCCAGTGTTCTCAGGGCTTTCCTTGTGCTTCCTAGTTTAATCCTCACAGCCCTGCACGCAGGTACCCTTAGCAATGCTTTACTAGCTCATCCTGGGACGGGAGCTCAGGCAGTCTGGTTTGGGGGTTCGGGCTCCATCGGCATCCCTGCTGCCTCCCAGTTGTTGTCTGGCCCAAGGACGTTACGCCAAGGGTTGGGTCCCTTGGGACCTTGGGGTTTCCATGCAGAGCCGGATTATGGAGGGTCTTATGTGCGTGTTAAAAAGTTTTAACTTTATCCTGAAAGCAAGCGAGAGCCACTGAAAAATTTTAAGCAGCTCGATCAGATTTATTTTCGAAAATAATCAGTGTAGCTGTGGTGTGGAGGCTGGGTGGGACCCGAGGTAGGCTGGAGGCACGAGAGCACCTCCCTAGCCTGTCAGAAGGGCCGGCAAACCGCGTGCAGGGGAGGGCATGGCCCCGGAGGTATGAAGGAGCTAGAACCTCAGGATGCCGAGGGGTCGGCTGCAGGGGAGGTGGCAGGTGGCTGGAAGGCAGGCATTTAGGTGACTCTCAGCGTCTTTACTTGGGCAGTTCCTAGTCAACCAAAAAGATGGTAGGTGGGAGGACTGGATTACAGAGGAAGGTGATGGATTTATTTGGGTTTTAGACTGGTCGACTTTAACATGGCTGAGGGACATCCGTGTGGAATGGAATATACACGCCCAGAGCCCCGGAGAGAGACAAGGGCTGGGGATGCAGATTTTGGAATTAGGGCAAATAGGGGTACGCAGGCTCGGGTGAGCTCCCTTTGAAATAATTTTTAATGTGACAAGGGCTGATGATGGAGCTCTGAAGGCCACTCATGCTGAGGGCTGGAGTCCGTGAGAGAGGCCAGAAGAAGGAGCCCCATGTGGGAGGACAGCCAGGAGAGATGTATCGCAGGAACCCAGGGGGAAGTGGGGAGGGGTCCGCGGTGTAAAATGCTACCATGCGTACAGGAAGGGCCAAACGGTGTTCAGTGGATTTGGCATCTCAGAGGTCACTGGTGCCCTTCCTGGCCTGGGGTGCAGGTGGCCGTAGCAGTAGAAGAGCGTTGGACAGGCCCGGAGAGGACATGTGGACAGATGGCCTCCATAGCCCGGCTACGGAGAAAGGACCAGGGAAGAACCTGGGGCGGGGGCAGAGGTTCGAGGGAGGGTTTCTTCAACAGTGGGGGACTCAGCAGAGATTCGGAAGGTAGGGTGACCACCTGTCCCCGTGTGCCCAGTTCTGAGGGGCTTCCTGGGATGCAGGACTTCAGTGCTAAACTCGGGAGGTTCCAGGCAAACCTGGACGGGTGGTCACCCTGGGGGAGTTTATCTCCAGTGGGGAGCTGGTCAGTGTTTAACAACAGTCCTCTCACAAGGGGATCCCTGATTTGTGGGGTTTGCTGGTATCCGTGGTAGGTGTAAACGTTCTTGCTGTGGTCGATTTTAGGCTACCAACATGGCATCACTACAAGCGGAGTCTGGAAGAGACACGCACAGCCCACTCCTGTGAGCCCGTCTGAGCTGGCGCCGGCCCCCGCTGGGCGAGGGCTGGTGGGCAGAGTGGGCCTGGGCGGGGGTGGGGGCGCGATTGAGGGGAGAACAGCTGGGAGCAGAGGGAAGGGGGAGGGGAAGTGGGCAGGGGTTGGGCGTGGCCACTCCACGGCCATGAGGGTCTCAAGGAGGGACAGGGGAGAGTGAGGAGCAGTGGGAGGAGGGCTGGGGAAGGGGTGTGGAAAAGCCTGTGAAAGGAAGGGGGAGGGAGCAGACCAGGACCCCCCCACGGATCGGGACCGGTGCTGCAGGGGGCGGTGCCACACGGTCCAAACAGCCTTCAGAGTGGAGTGTGGGTGGGAAGAAGCTGGCGGGTCACTGGAGGGCAGGGTGACCGAGGACAAGGGAGAGGACGGCTCAGGGACACAGAAGAGCTGTGGATTCAAGACCAGCCACGCAGGGGGACGAAGACAGGGACGCTTGTAGGGAGCAGCTGGAATGATGCGAGGCTGGGGTGGCCCCCTGGAGAGGGCGTCCGGGCAGACCCCGTGTGCGTCCCAGCCCCGGCATTTACACTCCCCGGGTCCTTGACCTCTCCAAGCCTCCGTGTTCTCATCTGTCAAAGGGCGGAATAGTCACTCGCCTTCCAGACTCAGACGAGCCACATGCAGTGCTGGGCGCTGTGCCTGTGAGCACAGACGTCGCTCAGTGAATGTCCCCTGTGACCCCTGGGGGCGGGCGTCGGCTCCAGCTGTGCCCGCAGAGGGCCTTCCTCACCTTCCTCCTCAGGCTGATGGGACGGTCTCGGCTCGCTGTCACCACGGCCAGCGAGGGAAGTCAGGCAGCTGAGGGGCCCTGAGTGAGCTCCGTGTTTAGAGGAACACCCCATGCCATTCTGGCTGGTGGCTCTAGCGGGAGCTGAGAATTGGTGAGTCTCCGAGCTCAGGACCCAGGGGCAAGACATCCCTGCTGCAGCCCTGCCCTGCCTGCCGTCCCCACCCCTGCCTGCCGTCCCCACCCCTGCCTGCCATCCCCACCCCTGTCTGCCGTCCCCACCCCTGCCTGCCTTCCCCACCCCTGTCTGCCGTCCCCACCCCTGCCCGCGCTTTCTTCCCTCCCAAAGCACTGCCGCCCTCTGGCCTGCTGCACGTTTCACACGTTCGTTTTGCTTATTGTCTGTCTCTCTCCTCTAGAACGTAAGCTCCACGAGGGTGGGGGATTCCCGTGTTTTGTTCACTGTTCTATCCCCAGTGTCTGGAACAGTGCCTAGTATACAGGAGGCGGTAACTATGTATTGAATGAACGATTAAGTGAAAGCTCCTGCAAACTGTATTCCTGCTACTCGTTGTCAGTTCTCTGGCTCCCAGATCACTGCTCCAGCATCTGTCACTATTTACAGAGCCTGAACTAGCCAGTGATGGCATGGGGTGCCACAAACAGCTTGTGGTAGGACCAGAAGGGAGGGAGCAAATCATTCCACCTGGCGTAGGGCTAGGACATGCTTCACAGAAAAGGTGACATTGAACTGAGCTTTGAAGGATGCATAGGAGTTTCCCGAGAGGGTAAGAAGAGGAAGGATACCCCAGGCAGAGCCAAGAGCATGAGCAGAGGCGCTGTGGCGTTATAGTAGGTGGGACGTTCAGAGAATAGTGAGGAGTATCTGGAGGGAAAGAACATGTTGTGTGGAAGCCTGGGGTGGAGGTCGTGCCGAGGGATTTAAACATGCCTACGAAGAGGATAGTGGTTGACAGTGCAAACTCTGGGGCCAGAGTTCCAATTGGCTTCCAATTCCATCTCCACCACTTACAGCTGTGAAGTGGATAATGCTAGCACTCACTTTGTAGGGCTGTAGTGAGGATACACGAGTTAAAATATATGAAGCACTTACTACCTGAGACCAGGAAGTGATATAAAGCATTATTATTATTATTATTATAGCGGGAACTCAGTGAATGTTGAATTTTTATACGTATATCTTTGCACGTTTGCTCACATCTGCATTGCCACACATTCCTACCTTGCTCCCACATAACAGGCAGCCCTTAAGGTATGAAAGTGAAGCTGTGCCCCAACTTCAATCAGCAGGCATAATTTTACTTTTTCCATGGTGGGCATGAATGTGCACGAATTCACAGGCGTGGCCGGATGCGGTGGCTCACACCTGTGATCCTAGCAGATCCTAGCAGGCCGAGGCTGGATGGAGGATCGCTTGAGGCCAGGAGTTGGGAACCAGCCTTGAGCAAGAGTGAGACCCCGTCTCTACTAAAAGCAGAAAAATTAACAAGGCATGGTGGTGGCTCGTGCCTGTAGTCCCAGCTACTCTGGAGGCTGAGGCAGGAGGATCGCTGGAGCTGGGAGTTTGAGGTTGCAGTGAACTGTCATGAGACCGCTGCACTGTAGCCTGGGTGACAGAGTGAGACCCTGTCTCAATGTAAAAACCAAACAACAAACCAAAAAACCAAAAACACCTGCTTAACTGGATCCTCCCGGGCCACAGGGCTGCATTTATAACATGATGGGCCCAAGCCAGGGGGATACGCAGAGACCAGGACGTCGAAGGTGACTATAAAGTCATTCTTGGCAGGAGGGCAGCGGGAGATTACGAATGTGATTTTGGAATCGTTGTGCGTAGTACTGAGAAACTGGAGCGGTTAGAGGTGCCAGAAATCAAGTCAGCCTCCAGATGTTTTCACAGAAAGGAAACAGGTAGAGTAAAAAGTGCTCCAGAGCAGTGAGGGCTGGCCGTTGTCCTTTGACATCTCTAGGGAGAATGCAGCAGATGGCTGCGGGGCTCTGAGAAAACACGGGCGCTCGGCAGGGCCGGCAGCACCATGTGAAGATCAGGTCCGGCCAAACTCACCTCCTTGTCTGTTTTTCAAAAGCTTTCCGTGTCTGAGTGTCTTAGACACAGTGCGTCTTAATTTCAGCCAGCCGCAAGCGAAGTCCTGGTGGTGTCCTTAAGGAAAGGATGAAAAGCTGTAAATTGCCGGGGACGCAGACAGGCGGATCCATAGCTGGTTGAATAGTCAGATCCAGAGCACTGATTACGGGTCACGGTGGGCCTGGAGAGAGGTCACATTTGTCTGTTTATCCACTCAGTTACTTATTCATGTGACAAATAGCAACTGAGCCCTTCCTGTAGGTCTCTGGTGCCATCATCAGAGACGCCGTCCTTGGGGCTTCCCTGTGTGACACGTGCATCGATGGCTCGGGTGACGAGGGAGAGGGCAGATTATTCAATTCTCACTGGTGCCGGGCGAGGAGGGGAAGGAGCAACTGCGCTGGGTGACACGGTGAGCATGTAGAATATCATCAGGCAGAACAATGGGCCCGAACCGACGAGAGGGGATTCACCGCGAGCAAATGCAGAGTCCCGCATCTAGACTTTTAAGAAAGCAATTACAGAAACACAAGAGGGGAGACCTGACTGACCTCGTTCAGGGCAGAGGACTTGGGTCACCACCAGCTGCCGGGGCCACACACCTGCTAAGGATGAGGCCAAGTGCCCAGGCGGAGGTGGTGCTCCCCACACTCCGCCCTGAGCACACGTGCTCAGGGCACACCCTGCCCACTGCTGAGCGCCGCACTCTGAGACATGCTGCTAACATCCACAGTCCTTCCAGAAGGGAGCTGGCGAGATGGCAAGGGAGCCACCACCCATTTCCTGGGAGGCGTCCTGGAAGGAGAGAGGACTCAGGGCCGGCGACCCAAACACCTGGAGGGCTGCAGAGGAACCTCACTTACTTGTATCACTGCCCCTTACGCTTTGCCCCCAACCAATGGACACGCAAGACCCCTCCCTGTCTGTTCCACGGTCCCATCCTCCTCTCCTGCCCTGGCCCACAGGTTCTTTAGGGACGAGAGTATGGCAGCAGGAGGGGGCTGGGGTTGTGTCAGAGGGGGACGCTTAGGGCTGGAGATGTTTAAATAAAAACCACCATCTTTAACCACTTCGGTACGAGCCTCGACTACAGTCGACAGCCACAGATAAACGCGCACAGCCAAGCGTCGACTGCAGCCGACAGCCGTGACATGACTTTTCTAATTTTTCATTTATCAAAATAAAATTGTGAACATTTAAAAAAAACGTAATGAAGACATATTTGTATGTGTTACCTATTCTGATTTCCATTACAAGTAAAGCTGCCTGTAAAGTAAAACAAGCTTTCAGTGCTTTAAAGCTTTCCTCATGACACAAGAGCAAGACAGACTCGTCGTCAATGCACAGCACAAACTCTCGTGCGGATTGTAAGTGCCAGCCGTGGGCAAGGTGTCGTGGCCCGTGAGCGCCGTACCGAAGTGGTTAATAGGGATGTTTCCTTGTTCTTTACTGGGCACGAAGAGAAGGCAGATGACTGTGCACAGAGGAGACCTCTGGAATCTCACCAGGCAGCTTCTGTCCTGCCTGGGGGAGTCCTGCCTGGGAACCCACAGCAAAGAAGGCAGTGCACGTGCCTCCTGGGAGCTCTCCCCAAACCCCAAGGCAGAATTAATCGTTCCTCTTCCTGGGCCTGCTAACACTCTGCACACTCACCATGGTGCATTATGGCTGGCACTTGCCATTCTTCCTCCCGCCACACTGTGGACCTTCCTTTGCCTGTTTATAGCCTCCGTCCTGGCCCCGCGCCATGCACAAAGTACCTGCTCAATAATGAATGAGGGAATCTGTTGTAGAATAAATATATGTTCTTCTGTGTACTGGTTGGAGCATATACTAGCTTGTTCACACACACACACACAAAAATCTTTGACTGGTTTTCCTTGTTAAGGGGGCGGACCAGGGATAGAGGGCGGGGACACATATCTATTAATATATACCCTGCAGCAAGAAAAACCGTATGTCAAGTTCATGATTTATTGCCAAGGCCAAGGTTTAAATAAAAACCTTGTCTTAATTATTTAGCCTTCATAAACAAAAGTGCGTCTTGATGTCCCAGCTGCAGACTCTCATATATTGCACGGCCCTAATGAGGGCAGAAATCTTTCTCTAGAGATACGAAGAAGCCTGGTTTCCAGGCCCGCCTGCTCTCCGTCTCTGCAGTGGTCCACATCCCTCTCGCCGTGCGTCTGTCCCCAGGCTGGGGCTGCTGTCCCGGACAGGGCGCACATCACTTTGGCACCAGGGCAGCGGAGAGGGCCTGTTTCTGGAGAGGGTGTCTCCTCCTGGGGAAGGAAGAGGGGGGCACAGTAGATGGTTACAGGCAGGTGCTTGTTCGGGGACATCATCAGTGTCCAGGTGACCCTCACTTCTGCTCCACCAGGCAAGTGTCTGATTCCCTCCCCTTGAGGTCTGCGTGGTAAAAGGCCTCCTCTCCCGGCACAGGCACGTCCGACCATTCCAAACCCTGGGACTTAACATTCCAAGCAGATTTCTCCTTCCTTTTCCCATGAGTTAGAATCAATTTTCACATTAATAATGAAATTGTGTGTATTGCATTAGCCATTATCGTTGGCTTCCTTGCCGCTCCGGGCTGGCTGGGCAGACTGCCGCTGAAGTGCAGAGACGGGCTAGGTGCTCAAGTTCGCTGCTTGTCTGAGACGTTCACTCACATTGGCAGCCCTCCTGGCCAACCACCTATCTGTTCCCGCAGGAGGGGGAAGCCAGGAGGAAAAAAGCATTGGGTTTCTCCATTGGCAAGTCCATGCGACGCATTGACAAGCAAGTCTGCAGGACAGTTCTGCTGATGCCGGGCTGGGGGCTTAGGGCCCTGACTGTATCCCAGGGGTGGGTTGGGGTCCTCCCAAGGGAGGTACCAGAGAGAAGGCCCAGTGTCCTCATTGGGCCAGCGGCCAGATTAGAGGTTTCTCCTGTCTTCACTCTCTGAGTTGGGAAATTCTGTGCAAGAGAAGACAAGCAGCACTGACCACCTGCCCCGAAAAGTTCTTGGGTGTGCCCAAGGCCAGGGCCACTTCCAGAGCAGCTGGAAAGACTAGCTGGGGAGAACTCCCTAAGGTTTGGGCAGAAGCACGGGGAACACTCTGTTAGGGGTGGAGCCCCTCAAAGGGGCCATCTTCCTGTGGGATGAGAGTACAGCCCTTTGCTAGAGCTGGGGTGGCTTCTGGGTGCCTGTTGCCCAGCTTGTGTTCCCTCTGTCCTAAAGGACTTCTGAATAAGAGGTCTGGCAAATCCTAGGGTAAGCTGGGAGCATCTGCAACTGTCCCTGATAACGATCCCTTACATTTGATATCCGCTTCATGATAGGTCACAAAAGGAAGCACCTTTGCAAATGCAATCCTGTTTGTTTTTCACAACAACACAGTGCAAATAAGCGCTATTTGCCCCTCTTTGCAGTTGACTCCAAGTCTAGTGCTCTCCCCAGGATACACAGCTGCCCCTTGTGGCCATCTGCCGTGAGGGAAGCTGGCCAGGGAGTTAATTAGAAGTATTTTAGGTTCAACAAATCTTATTTGATCTGGAGCTTAATTTGAGCTGCCATCAGCAAAGTTATTATCATTACCAATGTCTTTAAAGTGGTCAAATACTTAAAGCTGTGTCAGCGTCCCCAGCTGAACAGGGTCACCAAACACATAAGCAAAACCCCACCGCCGGGCCCCCCCTCCCTCCGGGGGTGCCGGGCTGGTTACTGCAGCTCCCGGAGGGGTAAGTAGGCAGGCGGGGAAAGGGAACCAGCAACTCTGAGCTACTTGGCTTCTAACGGCCTTTTCAAGGTTAGCCGCCAAAGGCAATTTTAAAATAATTGAGTTACTGTGGGGCCGGGGCAACAACTTTGTCACAGGTAGAGGAGCCATTTGGCAACAGCCAGCCAAGGTTGGGACACAGGGTAACAAGAATGGAGTGTTTGCTGGGCTGGGGCCAGGCCTGGGTTTGCTGAGCACCTGTAGACAGGACGGTGAGGAAGGAAGGGCTCACGGGGTGACCACCAGCTTTGCAGGAGGCTCTTCCAGCCTCTGGGGAGAGAAGACCAAGAAAGCAGCTGAGAAACAGCAGGGCAGCTTTAATGTGAGAAAGTGTGCTGCGACAGTTTTTTTATTTTCCCGAGACAGGGTTTTGCTCTGTTGCCGGGGGTAGAGTGCAGCGGCTTCATCATAGCTCACAGCAACCTCCAACTCCTGGGTTTAGGTGATCCTCCTGCCTCAGCCTCCTGAATAGCTGGGACTATAGGTGCATGCCACCATGCCAAGCTACTTTTTCTTTCTTTCTTTCTTCTTCTTCTTCTTCTTTTTTTTTTTTTTTTTTTGTAGTGACAGGGTCTCACTATATTGTCCAGGCTGGTCTCAAACTCCTGGCCTCAAGCAATCCTCCTGCCTCAGCCTCCCAAAGTGCTAGGATTACAAGCATGAGCCACCATGCCAAGCCCTATGACACTTTTAGGGATTAATAATTCAAACCACAGAATACAGGCTCTGAGCCATCTGATGGGTCTGGCATATGGGCAGGATCATATTACCAGGGTTTCTTCCTGAGGACCCTCATGGGGAGTTTGTAACCTGGGGTTCGTTAACACCAGGGGGTCACTGGTGGAGTTCAGGGTAGGAAACATCATGAGTTATATGCAAAATTGTGAATACAATATAGGCATTTTTGGGCACAAGGTCAGTAGCTTTCATCAGGTTTTCAAAGAGGACTAGGGCCTCAAAAACTACAAAGAACCACTTGTTTGTCTGCTATGTAGGGCCCTCCCCAACCTGCCCCAGCCCCCCTCTCCAGCATATTTTTACCACCTCCCACCTCACAGCCTGGGCTCCAGGCACAGGATTTAGGTGCAGCGTCCTGAGTGTGCTGTGCTAGTTTAGATTGCTTTGCTTTTGCTAGTGCTGCTCTGTCTTTGCCTCCTAGCCCACCTGCTGAACTCTTGCTCATTCTGTAAGACCCAGCTTAAGTCTAAGCCTTTGCTGCCCCATCCCCTCTGGGCAGAGCCCATTGCCCCTTCCTTGGAGCTAGCATCAAACCTTAAACAGGTTTGTTGGAGCATTTACTACACAGTGTGTTGAAAATACTTATCCCTTTGTCTGTTTCACCCAGAAAACTAGGTACTTCTTAAGGGAAGGGGCTGTCCTATGCATTTTTGAATAAGCCTTTTAAGTGAACCTTCGACAAAATTTGTTAAATTGACCCAAATAAGGTGTTTCAACCACAGCATTAATAACATTAATGAAATATTATTAAAAATAATATTAATAAAATACTCTTTAATGGTAGAAGACACAAATAAATGGAAAGATATCCCATGTTCCTGGACTGGAAGAATTAATATTGTTAAAATGTCTATAATACCCAAAGTGATCTACAGATTTAATGCAATCCCTATCAAAATTCCAATGATGTTTTTCACAGAAATAGCAAAAACAGTCCTAAAATTCATATGGAATTGTAAAAGATCCCAAAACAGCCAAAGTAATCTTGAGCAACAAGAAAAAAGCTGGAGGCATCACACTTCCTGATTTCAAACTACATTACAAAACTATAGAAATTAACACAATATGGTACTGGCATAAAAATAGACACATAGACCAATGGAACAGAATAGAGAGCCCAGAAGTAAATCCACCCATATTTGGTCACCTAATCTTCAACAAAGGCACTAAGAATACACAATGGGGAAAGGACAGTCTTTTCAATAAATGATGCTGGAAAAACTGAATATCCACATACAAAAAAGTGAAGTTAGACTCAGACCATACACAAAAATCAATTGAAAATACATCAATTACTTAAAAATAAGACCTGAAACCATAAAAATCCTAAAAGAAAACATAGGGGGAAATCTCCTTGACAATGGTCTTGCCAATGATTTTTTTGAATATGAAACCCAAAGCACAGGCAACGAATGCCAAAACAAACGAGTGGAACACATCAAACTAAAAAGCTTTTGTATAGCCAGGGGAACAATCAACAAAATGAAAAGGTATCCTAGGAAATTGGAGAAAACATTTGTAAGCCATGTACTTGATAAGGGATTAATATCCAAAATATATGAGAAACTCTTACAACTTAATAGCAAAACAACAAATAACTTGATTAAAAAATGGGTAAAGGACCTGAACAGACATTCCTTCAAAGAAGACATATAAATAGCTAACTGGTGTAGGAAAAGATGCTCAACATCACTAATCAGGGAAATGCAAATCAAAACCACAATGAGCTGTCATTTCACACCTGTTAGGATGGCTATAATAAACAGAACAGGCCGGCGGGCGCGGTGGCTCAAGCCTGTAATCCTAGCTCTTTGGGAGGCCGAGGTGGGCGGATCGTTTGAGCTCAGGAGTTCGAGACCAGCCTGAGCAAGAGCGAGACCCCATCTCTACTATAAACAGAAGGAAACTAAAATGTATATATAAAAAAAAAAATTAGCCGGGCATGGTGGCACATGCCTGTAGTCCCAGCTACTTGGGAGGCTGAGGCAGCAGGATTGCTTGAGCCCAGGAGTTTGAGGTTGCAGTGAGCTAGGCTGACGCCACGGCACTCACTCTAGCCTGGGCAATAAAGTGAAACTCTGTCTCAAAAAAAAAAAAAAAAATAAACAGAACAAAGGATATCAAGTGTTGGCAAGGATGTGGAGAAAAGGGAAACTTGGTACTCTGTGGCTGGGAATGTAAATTGCTACACTCATTATAGAAAACAGTAAAAAAATTAAAAACAGAACTACCATGTGGTCCAGCAATCCCACTTCTGGGTATTTATCCAAAGGAATTGAAGTCAGGATCTTGAAGAGATATCTGCATTCCCATGTTCATTGCAGCATTATTCACAGCAGCCAAGACATTGTCTGTCGGTGGGTGAATGAAATAAAGAAAATGTGGTGTAAACGTACAATGGAATATTATTCAACCTTACAAAAGAAGGGAATCCTACCTTTGCGACAACACGGATGAACTTAAGTGAAATAAGGCAGGCACAGAAAGACAAATTCTGCATGACCTTTCTTATGTGTAGAATCTAAAATAGTCAAACTTGTAGAAGCAGAGAGCAGAGTGGCGGTCGCCAGGGACTGCGGGGAGGAGAAATGGTGAGGGGTTGGTCAGAGGGTACAGAGTTTCAGTTATGCAAGATGAGTACGTCCTGGAGAGCTGCTACACTGCTTAGTGCCTGTGGCCAACAGTGCTATATTGTGTACTTACAATTTGCAGACAGGGTAGATCTCATGTTGTGTTCTTACCACACATACAGGGAAATAATAAAAATAAAGGTGCAAGAGAAACTTCCAGAGGTGACGGATGCGTCTGTGGCCTGGATGGTGGTGATGGTTTCACCAGTGTGTACTTGTCCCCCAACTCACGGAGCTGTATGCATTAAATAGGGACAGCCTTTTACATGTCAATCATACCTCAATAAAGTGGTTAAAAATACTCTTTGTTTTAAACCTGGAAGTTTCAGCACTGCTGTTATTAGGAAGTGGTGCCCCTCCACCCCTCACTCCTGCTACTTACTGACATTGTCCTTGGGTTTGGAACATGCTAAGTTTGTGTCGCCAGGGGGACGAGGAAGAGAGACCATCCTGTGGGCCATCGGGACGCATGTCCTAATGCAGGGGTGAGAGGTTAAGGCTGGAAACAGAGGGTTGGGAAGGATGAACAGAGAGGTATTCACGGAAACCGGATTTGGCCCTTGTCACCAAGAGGTCGCAAGGAAGAAGCTGCAGTACGAGGGGAAGGAGGGACCAAGGCTTGGTGAGCACAGCCAGGGCTCCCAGGGTGGTGCTCGGTGTGGCACGCCGTCACCACAGCCTTGAGCTGGGGTTCCCGTGTCCTCTAAGTCGTGAGTGGGGACGCTGATGCAGAGGTGGCACAGCTGGCTGAAGGCCTCGCAGCCGGTCGCAGGCAGGGGCAGAACTTGCTGCAGGGGTCCCTTCATTGCTGTCTCTTGTGGCTGTGCTGGGGGTTGTCATGGAGCCTGGGCAAACAGGAGGGGGCTGGTCCTGGCGTGCAGGGGACCCCCCCCCCTCTGGCTCTGCAGCGTCCTGAGGGTTTGGCCAGTCTCAAGCACTGTTGCCCATCTCCTACTACCAGCCTGTATGTTGTCAAACGAGAAATGGGGTTGTGCTCACTCAAAACCACCGTATCTCTAGTCTTTAGAAGGTTCTTTTGTATGAAACTATAGTAATTTAATTCAAGGTTATTTTCCTATGGCAAATTTTTCCTCATTATAAAATGATGATATATGCTCATTGAAGAGAGTTTAAACAATACAGTGAGGCGAATGGAAGAGGATGGGAATCGTCTGTAATTCTATCGTGTATGATAATATCAGTAACAATAATGGCATGTATTGAGTGATCACTGAGTCGTAAGCACTACTCTGAGTGTTTTAACATACCATTATTACTAACCCGTTTTTATGAATGAGGAAAACAGACTCAGAGAGGTTGAGTAACTTGGTGAAGGTCACACAGCTGGGAAATGATAAGATTTTAATATGCACCGTTTGACTCCAGGGCCGAGGCTCCTGACTCCCTCTTTCTTGTGTGAAACAGCAATGGCAGTGAATTTTGAAAGGGAGGAGTAGACACTGTCATATTGAGTTCTACCTGCACTGGAATCCAGAAGTCTTGATTATAATTGCCAGGTAGGGACCACTGGTTTCAGGAATCTTTAGATAACAACACCTAGAGGTTCTTTAACTCCGGCTTTATGAAGACAGAGAGAGTTATTAAGAACCGCTGACACATGCTGCATGATGGCGACTTTACTCAGTGTCACCACGCGCTGGTAGGGAGGAGGGAAGGACGGGATGTGGTCTCCTCCCTCCTCAGCAAGAGAAACAGCTCTGGCCGGTTGCTTTACACCTGTCCTGGGGCCTCCGCCCCGTGGTCTGGTGCCCCGTGGTGTGGCTGAGCGCCTGTGGCTTCTCCACTTGGTGTCCCCACAGCTGATGACAAAGAGTCCACGGTCCTCATGACTTGATCCAGGTGTCGACCCCGAGGCTCAGCAGTTCTGTGTTCCTAGCGGGCCGTGGGGCGGCATCCCTGCCGGGGGAGCCGTAGAGGGGGGACAGCAGGTTCTAGCAGGAGGGGCCCTTGCCCTCCCATGGGGGGGGGACAGCAGGTTCTAGCAGGAGGGGTCCTTGCCCTCCCACGGGGGGGACAGCAGGTTCTAGCAGGAGGGGCCCTTG
>VSMD01085620.1:19560-94891 GCA_008750895.1 Mirza zaza
GCAGGTTCTAGCAGGAGGAGCCCTTGCCCTCCCAGGGGGGGGGGGACAGCAGGTTCTAGCAGGAGGGGCCCTTGCCCTCCCATGGGGGGGACAGCAGGTTCTAGCAGGAGGAGCCCTTGCCCTCCCATGGGGGGGACAGCCGGTTCTAGCAGGAGGGGCCCTTGCCCTCCCATGGGGGGGACAGCAGGTTCTAGCAGGAGGGGCCCTTGCCCTCCCATGGGGGGGGACAGCAGGTTCTAGCAGAAGGGGCCCTTGCCCACAACTGCCCCAGACGGCATTAGCTCCGCCATTCCCGCGGAAGCGGTGTATCCCGTGGACGTGGGTTTGCCCGCGTCGTCTCACTTAGCGTCCTGGGCGGAGGTCTCCGGACTGCGCCTCTAGAAAGGTGTGCCGAAGCAAGATCTGGTCCAGAGAAGGGATTGGGAGTATAACTCGGTTTGGGATGATTCCCTCTGGAATGGCAAAGGGCTTCCTGAGGGACCCGGCCTGCCTGCGTCCTTCCGGGTGGCGGGGCTGCGCCTGCCAGGCTGTGCATGCGCGGCCTGCCTCCTCTCCAACAGCGACTCCGTCTCCCGAGGAAGGGGTGCGGTCTGGGTGGGAGTCCGGCACCGCGAGTGGGCTGCGCACGGCACGTCCCCACGGGAGTCCTGTCACGCAGGATGTGTCCAAGGTGACGGACGAACACACAGTGCAAGGCGAGGGCCTGGGACCTGCGTCCTGGCTCTGCTCCCCCGTTAACCTTGAACTCCTCAGCATCTCCTTCCTGAGCTGCAGACACCTGCCCCACCTCCCAAAGTCCCCTCCCACCGTGCGGCTGCTGTGGGTAAGGATGGAACTTGTCAGGGGCTTCAGGCCTCCGTGGATGGAGGAGGGGAGCGTGAAATGGAAATGCAAGAAGGCGATTAACAATCTTGCTAGAGGAACCCCATGTGGCTTTGGTAGCCCCCGAATCCCACCAGGTTCTGGGACTGGGCGCAGCGTCAGAACAGCTAGGTTAGGGCGGGGGTGTTGGCACTGCCTGGCCGTCCAGCTGAAAGCTCTCGCAGGCAGAGCACTGCGTGCCTCCCCTGGCAGCCTGCCCCTCGGGCTCTGGCAGCGTCTCCTCTACACGCCCATCCTCGCGTGCCTCAGTGCCTTTGCACAGGCGTTCCCATCTGCGCAAAGTCTTCTTCCCTCCCCTTCCCTCCACTCATCCTCAGGAGACAGCTCGGTCGTCATCCCCTCCATAAAGCCTCACCGGGAAGCCTTTCCTAGACACCATCACCCTCCTCCCTGCCTCTACTGGGGCTCTTGGCAGCTGTGCCGCTAGACTGTGAGCTCCAGGGGCCAGAGACCCTGCCTCGGGCATCCTCGGATGTCTCGGTCCTAGCACACAGTGACCTCAGCAGGGGGCTGGTGGCAGCGTGGGTAGGGCTCAGTCAGAATCTGCTTGGAGGTGACCAGACGGCCACACAGGCATAAAGTCTCCCCAACGCTTTCCGGGCAGCAGTCGGATGAACGGAGGAGGAAGGTGTTGGGGGCTGGAGCCAGTGGGGCCCAGCCGGGAGGACGTCCTGTTGGTTCCAGCCATTCAGGAATTTTTTGTTGTTGTTGTTCTGACATAAACATTTGGTTTTTCCGCGGAAACATCTGCCATGGGAAATCAGAAAATCTTTCTTAGGGAGGGACCAGACATTACACGAGCTTGTCATTATTATTTTTTAATTAAAAGACAGCAACTGCCTAGTGTTTGGTAAATTCAGGCCCCTCCCCATGGGTCTACTAATATGCTGAAATCTGGGTTTAATGTGCCAAATTTATTTTTTATAAGAATCTGTTACTGAACCTGCTCGGTGGGAAGAGCCTTGTTAGAGCTTTAAGAAACTCCTCATTAGCGGGATAAACGTGCGCATGAGGCGGGGAGCGTGCAGCCCAGTGCGGCTGGGCTGGGTGGCTCCCAGGGGTTGCCAGGTGCAGGAGCAGGACGCGGGGACACGGGCGCATGGGCACCCTGCGCGAAGCCTGCGGGTCAGGAGAACACCTGTCCCTGGCACTGGTTGTGGTGCAGGCTTGCTGGACTCCGAGGCCCGCTGTCTCCCTTGCGCTGCCTGGCGCCCGGGAGCTCCCACTGTGTGCGCTACGCACCGCGCCACCTGACGCGTGCTGGCTACGACGCTAGGGCTGTAGGAGAGGACCAGTGCCCTGGACGCGCAGTGAGGGGTCTTTAATTCTGGTTGGGGGTCGGGGGTGGGCAGAGATGCGCAGAGTCCATTGCACTAGCTGGAGCTGTGGGACCCAAAGGCCAGCGGCTCCCAAGCGGAAGGAACGGCCCCCGCGAGGCGTGGTGGCAAGGAGGCGGGAGGCGAGGTCGGAGGAGGGCGGGCGCCTGGCTCGGCTGGACAGCACGCCTGCGGGAGTGGGGGGAGAGGACGCTGGCCTCGCTGGGCGCTTTAGACGTTCTACTCTAAGCAGTGGGCTTTAAGAGAGAGGATGACACGATCCTTTTGAGGTCTTAGGAAGAGTGCCCCTGTGGCAGCCAGGAGGCTGGCGGAGAGCGGAGCATCTGTCCCCGGTGTGAAACTTCAGAGCAGCGCCAGGGGCAGAGGCACACCTTGGGCCCCCACCCCCGCGCCCACCCCCAGCTCCAAGATCCCTTCGTTTTGTAGATAGGACACCCAAGTCCTGAGAGGTTAGTGATTTATCAGAGGTCACTCAGCAGCAGTGGCCGAATTCGCAGGGGAGGGCGGGCTCTCCTGCACAGGACAGCATCTGTATTTGCCCCAGGAACCCAAGACCACCCACGTGATGCCCGTCTGGCAGCCGGGCCTGGCATGGCCTCAGGCCTGGCACAACCCGAGACGGGGTGCGTGGCCAGGTCTACCCTCTTCCCTCATCCAGGCAGCTGTGGGACCTAGGGGCTCTGAAGGATGCTCCGTTGCCCGGCTATTTCTTATGGGAAGAATCAGGTCCCCCGGTGGTACAGGCAGCCTGCGTGGACAGACACCAGCTAACAAGGACTGATTCCGCTGTGGGGAACTGCAGCGGCCCCTGAGGGAAGGCCCCGTTCCCATCAGAGGGTGTGAGGGTGCAGACAGGGTGGGGGGCGTGGCGGGCACCCTTCCCCGGCCTGTGCAGTGAACCCCGGCTCAGCTCACAGTGGCAGCTGGGGCCAGACAGAGCAGGGGCCAAGGAGGGCTGGCTTGGGAGCCTCGGGGCGAGCTGGAGTGCATAGGAGGGGCAGGTGGGCAGCTGCCCATGAGAGAAGACCAGGAAACCCTCTGGAGGACAGAGCCCCTAGGGACCGAGGAATCTAGACTAAACTGCCAAGGCTGCCACCAGCCTGCGTGGCCCCCTGGTAGCGTTTAGCATAAAGCTCCCCCTGGATATTGAGGTGTGAAGATGTGAGGTTGACAACAGCCTCGGCCATTTTATTGTCAATAAATTGGCTTTTATCATTTAAGCCAGTTCGAGTTGGGCTTTCTGTCACTTGCAGTGGGTTTGGTTCTAAGTGTAATGAAAAGCCATTAAAGGATTTTGAGCAGAGGAAGCGCCATAGTCTGATTTACATTTTAACAAGATTGCTGTGGCTGCCTGGGGTGATGGGCCGTGGAGGGCAGGAGTGGGGCGGGGGCCACTCAGGGGGTGGGCCCAGCCGGCAGGTGCAGGGGAAGGGGCTGGACTTCAGGTGGTCGCAGTGGAGGGGACAGAGGCGCGAGTGGTGGCGTGTCTTGGGTGGGTACCCGGGACTGCCGCTGCGGGCCTGGGAGCGAGAGGCAGGATCAGGGTCTGGAGTGACTGGGTGGAGGGGGCCGTGAGGTGACACTGACTAGGAGAGGGCTTGGGGGATGTGCGCGGGAGGGTTCAGGGTTCTCTTTTGAGCAGATGCTGATGAGACAGCTGAGCAGAGAGATGAGGCCAGCAGCCGGGTAGCATCTGTCCCTTGCCCAGGTGCAAGGCCAGGGCTGGAGACAGCATCTGGGAGTCTTCAGTGTTGGCGGGGAGAGTGAGAGGTAAGGTAGCGGGGAAATACAGATGTTGAGAAGAGGGCTGAGCACACAGTCCTGGGATGGGCCAGTATGCACGTCAGGCAGGGGCGGACATGGAGCAAAAGTGTATAGGGAGAGAGGAGGCAGGTAGGGAGTGGGGTGTCACCACAGCACAGAGAGGCAGGGAAGGGAAGGAGAGGCCAGGCGTGTCCCTCGGTGTTGCCGGGGAGTCACAGGGGAGAAGAATGCAGACAGGAGTGTGGGACTGGGCAACGCGGTGGTCGCCAGTGACCTTGATGAGAAGAGACTGAGGAGCCGAGCGAGGAGAGGGATGGGCAGTGAGCAGGAGATACGCAGGGCCGTGGCTGGAGGGGAACGTGGGGTCGAGTGAGGGCCTGTTATTTTCAGAGACAGGAGATGGCAGAGCATGAGCGTGTAGTGATGGGAATGATCTAGAATGGGGGATAATCCGGTGGGGGAGGCTTCCAGAACGAAGGCCTTGGAGCAGCGAGGGGTTGGGTTCCAGGAGACAAATGGTTCGGCCTCTGATGGGAGCAGGGACACATCTCCCACCCCAGAAGGAGGAGGACAGAGAATGTGGGGGCAGAGCGAGGGGGTCTGCAGATTTGGTCGCGGCACATTTACAAGTTCCTCTTTGCTTGTTTCCCCAATGGACTAAGAGACAAGGCAGTGGGCTGAGTGTGCTAAGGGAAAGGCATAGCATCGCAGCCCAAGGGGGCCGGGGACGACTGTGCTGGGATCTGCAGGAGGGCCACAGGGCACTGCTGAGGGGCCACTGGAAGCTTGTGGTTGGTTATAAGTTGCAAGTGCAAGTAGTCACCCCGGTTTTGTGGTTGTCTCCAGACACGTTCAGTGTCCGGTGCAGGCATGGAAGGGATGGGTGGTTGGGTTAGGTGGATTTGGGATTTAGCGGGTGGAAATGGGGATTTGGGATTGTCAGCCAGCCGCCGTAGGTAGGTGGAGGGTTTAGATGAGGCTGCCCAGAGAGAGTGCGCAGAGCGAGAGAACGGGGCCAGTGGGCATACCCTGACGGTCAGTATTGGAGGGGAGCAGAGAGGAGAGGAGGAGACGGAGGAAGCCAGGAGAGGTAGGGCTGTGACACCCAGAGGAAGGAGAGTGGGAGCGCCCAGCCCTGCCACATGCTTCCAAGAAGTCACGGCAGGCAGGAGGGGTGGGGGCGCGCTAGAGTGAAGAAGGGGAAGGAGGCGGTGGAGGCAGAGAGTGGGTTCAGCAGGGATTACTGGTCTTTGAACCTGAGGAACTTGGCCTGGGCCTGGAGAAATGAGAAACTGGCTAATTTTCCAAGAAGCTATAGGGAAAAGAAGGCATGACTTGAACTTGGGGGTTATATCTGCAGCCAGCAGGCTGCGCTTGGCTTCCTCGGGGGGGTGGAGCTGTGAGCAAGAGAGCCCTCTGGACCCAGAGAGGCCAGAGAAGTTAAAAGGGCTCAGGGGACAGGCCGGGAGCGAGCACTACAGTACTGCTGAACCTGGGGCCAGCGAGTGACCATAAATTGCCTGGCCCATGTCACTCGTGCCTGGAGATTTCTCTCTCTGCGGTAGAGTAGGCTGTGCCCTGGCAACACTGGCAGAGTGGAGGAGGGGCGGGGGAGGGCTGGGAAGGTCTGAGTCCCAGGGTCAAGGTCGGGTTTTAAAACAGGAAGGCCACTTTGGAGGCTGGTGCAGGAGTGACCAGGGTGGATTTGGGGGCACTTAAATTTAAGGATAATGTTAAAGGTTTCACACACACCCCCTGTATCTGGAATAGCCTGTGCTGTAGGCACCCAAAAGGCTTTACAAAAGAAAGGTAGATGAATATATGAAGTTTAAAAAACTGAAGTCCGGGGGGGGGAGGGGGGCATGGGCAATATAAGTAACCTTAACACTTGTACCCCCATAATACGCTAAAATAAAATAAAAATAAATAAAAATAAAAAAAGAATGCAACGCAAAAAAAAGAAAGAAAGAAAGAAAGAAAGAAAGAAAGGAGAAAAAAATAAAAAAAAACTGGAGTCAGGCCCAAATAAGACCAGCAAAAATATCTGTGAATCTACAGATGAGTTTTTGAGCCCAGGATACCATGGCAGAGAGTTTGTATTTAGCCCCGGATAGTTGGTGGTGGAAATTAATTATTCTCAGCCACAAAAGCCCTTGCAGCGTCGCCCGCATGTTAATTCTGCCATCTCTTTTAGAGTCCAAGTGGGGGTCAGGTCTCAGCGTTGAACGGCAACGTCTCCCATCCTTGCAGCCCCTGCACGGGCTCCTGGCCCTACTTCGGTTCTGTTTCTCTCCGAGCTTCTCTCCACACTCCCCAAACTGGTGCGTGGTAGGAAGTCAAGGGGAGAGGGTTGGCTTCCTTTTCCTTGCCAGCCCTTGAGAGCCAGCTTACCTGGGGAGCCTCATGCATCTGCTCCCCTCCTTCCATATGAAGAATGTCTGCTCTGTTAGGGGGGTGTGGTGTGGGGAGGACAGCAGGGGAGGAGGCGGGGAGGGGGGCCCACACCCAGCCTGCACGCAGGCATCCTGAAAAGGTGGTCCCCAGAAGTCCACAGGATGGAGCTGGTTGCTTCTGAAGCATGTGCGACATGAGGAGTCTCTCTGCAGCCCCAGCCCACGCGGTGCTGCCCAGGTGTCCTCCGGGCTCTGCAGTGTGGGTCACAGTGCAGTTGTCACTGTGCAATCCACCTATCTTTCCCATGACTCCATGCCTAACTCTGGCACATCGAGCCAGTGAGGCAGCCCTGTGCTGTTGGCAAATGTTATTCCAAGTGCAGAGCCCAGCAAGTGGCTTCCTGTTTATGCGTCCGGGCTGGGAGGTTTCCTCTCCTGCTTGGGTGGGGAACCAGACGCCACTGGGAGGCAACCAGGGCCAGACAGAATTAGGAGAGCATCTCTGGAGCTGACACAGCAGGTATAGGCCTGGCTTTTGTTTTTCCAAGTCTGATTTGCATCAGGGTTGCTAAGAAAGCTTTCCACTGGACTGCTTATTTACTTGATTCGCTGAGCCAACACTCACGCGCTTTCTCATCTTCTCTCGCTAAAATCCACTCTGGGGCCCAGGCTGCTGCCAGATGCTCACAGCGGGCATCCTTCTCCTCGCGATCCACCTGCCTTTCCGACATACCCCCTTCCGGGCAGTTTCTTATTTGGCAAATGGAACTGAGAAGCGCCTAGGTGTCAAGATGGGAGGAGGGCAGGGAGAAGGCCCTCCCCACGCCCAGGGAGGCTGTGAGTGGCAGAAAGGATGACGTTCCTTTTACCTCCCTCACCCTGGGGGCTTCTTCCCACTGTCATCGTTATAGATGCCCCTGTCCACCGGGCATGACGGCCATGCTGGGGCCGTGTGCCTTGGGGTCAAAAGAAAGTGCCTTGCCTCGGATGTGACAACTGAGGCAACGGCAGCGTTTGCACTGCCACTTCCTTCCCATCACGTACGGGTCCCATTTCTGTTTATTAATAAATTGGCTGTTGGCTACTTGAAACTGATTTTCACATAGAAATACATTTTCAGGAGGGGGTGAGGTTGCCATGCCAGCACACAGAGATCCGTTCAACGTGGATTAAAGCAAATTATCTGATGGTTGGAAGGGGCAGGTCTAGGTCAAGGCTTAAATTGAAGGGAAGGTGGCGGGGGCCGTAGGGTGAGCCTGGGAGAGAGGAACATCATTGCCACCGGGCCCCTGTAATGGTGCAGTCCAGGAGCGTGTCCGTGCATTCATTCACGTGGTCATGCATGCATTAATTCATGATTGCTTTATCTCATGCCCCGTACTCAATGCCTCAACAACCTTGTTTGTTTTACCCTCAAAATATGCCCCGGATCTAACCACTTGTCACCTTGTGCTAGCTCCCGTCCTGGTCCTGACCACCACAGCCCTGTCTTCACCCCCCCCTCCCAGTCTGTTCTGCACATCACACTCAGAACCAGCCTTTTAAAATGCAAGTCAGATCAAGTCACTCCACAAGGACAGCTCGAAGGCCTTCCAGGAGGCAGGGCCTACCACCCCCACCCCTCCCCAGTCAATGCCACTGCCCTCTGCCCACCGCACAGAGAGGCGGGGGTTAGGGTTTCTGGGCACGCCTGCCTTCTTTTGGATCATCCCGGTGTCTTTGCAGCCCACCCCGTCTCTCTAAGGCCCCGGGTTCCTCGACATCCTGGGTAAGGCCTGTCTTGAGAATGGGCTTAACCCTTTTGCTTTGGGAGGGGGGAAAAGACTGCAACCTCCTCTCACCTCCTGCATATACAGAAAAGGAACACTTAAAAAAAAAAAAAAAACCTGTGCTCCATAGGTGCATAATTACAGTAATCCATCTCCTCTCCACTCCTTGGTTAATTGTGACTGGCAGTCACGTTCCCGCCCCCGTGTCAGCGGAGCTCAACTCTGTGTGCTGGGCCTCTCATGCCTCCTCATTAGTCACTCTCCCTCCCCTGTCCTGCCACCCCTACCTAGGTCCTGGCCTCCCTGCCTGGACCAGCCAGGCTCCTCCTGCCCACAGAAAGTGCTGACCCCTGACTCCCCCCGCAGCGTTGGCCTGACTGCAGCTTAAATTACCCTGACTCGGGGCAGGCAGCTTGTCCTTAGAGCCTGCTTGAGGACAGCATTCAGGGACTCAGGGCTGAGTGTCTTTCCCTCGTGGCTCCATCAGTGTGTTCCTGAGCCTCGTTTTTATGACCACATAGAATTTGGGGACTGGAAGAGCTTGAGCAGGTCATTTTGTCCCTCCCTCCCGTCTGCTGTCCCTCTCCCCCTTTGAGGACTCCCATGTTCAGCATGTCATCCCTTTCTCCTACCTACAGTCTCCCTGCTGCAGGCTCTAGTTCTGCCACGTGTCGGGGGAAGAAAGCCCACCGCCCAGGCTGCCCTCAGGCCGTGCCTGCCCTGGCTGCCACTGTCCTGCCCGCGCGGCCTCCTCTTTGGACCGCTTGTTTACAGCTGTCCAGCCTCTCAGCTGTCTGGGTGACGGGAGTACCCAGCCAAGACAATGTGAATTAATTTTGCAAGTATAATTTCATCAGACGACCTATCAAGCTCTTCCCTAAATCAAGACATCTCGTGGGTGCCCTGAGCCCATTCATCATGTAAGTCAGCCCCTGAAATACCAGCCGGCTCAGGCCAAAATGTCAGCCTTCTTGTCTGAAGCCAGAAAGGGTCTTCTTTATGCCCAGATCTGCCACTGAGAGGCTTCTTACTGTCTGCTCTTTTGCTGGTAATGACCTCAAGAAGGCATCAGTGGGGGTCGTCCGAGTGAAGGCACCTGGAATGAAATCCCTGTTTTGATGCTTATTAGCTATGCAACTTGGAGTAAGTTACTTAACCTCTCTGAGCCTCAGTTTTCTTATATGTAAAATGGAAATAGTATTTACTTTAGAGGGCTGTTATGAGGCTAAATGAGACAAACCTACATGAAGTGTCTGTAGCACAGTAGATGCTGTAAATGTAGCCTTTCCCCCCACATGCAGTCAGTTAAAAACCCCTCAGATATTTTCAGTTCAGACAGTTGTGCTGATATAGAGTATGTGATATACACAACATAAATGATAGAAAATTAACAAGTGAGTAGATTATACACAAGTGACAGTTCCATGGATTTAGTTGATAGAGAGGCTTCAGGGGACATTTTAGGTGCACATAGAAAGTGGGCAAGGGTGTTCACCTTCCAGACATGGTTTGTGTTGCACAGGGTGGTCTCTCTCTTGCATCTTCCTCTTTCTCTTGCTCTGACTCCTCACCTGTGAGTATTTGGTTTCACAGAGACTTCTGAGATCCTTGTTAAGGACTCACCATGGTGATGCTGAAGGACCCTCATTTTTTTGCTGTGTTTACTCTTCTGGTCACCTTCCCAGGTAGCCATTGACCAGAGCCATTTAGGACCAGGCAGAGGGAGGTGGAGAAGCTGGGGGTTAGTTACCGACAACTTAGACTAGGACTCCTTCCAGAGAAGTCCTTAGGCTACATGGGAGCAATTCTGCTCTAAGCCTGGGCTCAAAGGAGCTAGGGAAGTGAGGTCCTCAAGGTCCCTCAAGTGAGCTAGGGAAGTGAGGTCCCCAGGAGTAGCTCTGGAGGGGCCCAGACTCTGAGCTTCCGCTACCTTCTTGGCCATGGATGAATGAGGCCCGTGAGCACCAGCACCCCAGTGACGGTCACCCTTTGCTGGGTACTTACCTGTGCTGGGCACTGAGCAAAGCGGGCCAGGCAGAGCCTATTCCTGTCCACCAGGGGCTTCCAGTCCTGACCAGCTGTGGTGCTTAGTCACACACTGTAATCTGTATTTTCTCTGGCATTTCAGGACAATGTAACTTACCCCTTTTAGCACCAAAACGTAAAAAAAATTATTTTGGCCACTTTAATGACATATTTCCATCCAAATGGACATAAGAAAAGTATGACTCATATGCATGCTTTTTTTTTTTCCTTGAGACAGGGTCTCACTCTGTCACCCAGGTAGGATGCAGTGGTGTCATCATAGCTCACTGCAACCTCAAACTCCTGGGCTCAAGTGATCCTCCTGCCTCAGTCTCCCGAGCATCTGGGACTACAGGTGCACGCCACGATGCCCAGCTAATTTTTTTCTATTTTTTTTTTTTTTTGTAGAGGCAGTGTCTCATTCTTGTACAGGCTGGTCCCGAACTCCCGGCCTTGAGCGACCCTCCAGCCTTGGTCTCCCAAAGTCCTGGGATTACAGGCGTGAACCACCATGACTGAATTGCATGCTTTCTTAAATAGCATGCACAGAACATGATTTGGTTTTCATTAGTCAGGGTTGTTATTCTAAATCAGCTGCTACCCTGTGCTCTAATGAACAGGATACCCTGGGGGCAAGCAGGCTATTCTGTTTTCCCCCATACCCAGTAGCCTAAGACTGCTGAACTTTGTGAGTTCTTTATCCACTTTTATGTTTTCCTCTTTTACTTTATCAGTTGCTTCTTACTTTTGCCAGAATGCTTGCCTCTTCTGTGTTCTGCTTTAAATGCAGGCCTGAGAGGGCCTCTCTGGTTCCTTCTGAGGTCTTTTTGTTTCTGTCTCTATCTCAGGACAGAGTTGAGCCCCTAAGTAGGTGGTGTTCCTGTACTGCTTGGTGTCGGTGCTGCACTGTTTTGAATATATGCCCGTTTTCCAAGCAGATGTTAAGATCCATCATAGACAAGGGACCTCACCTCCCGTTAGTCACGCTGTGCACACAGCGGTGCTCTGGGTGTGTCAGGGACCCTACATAATGTACACATTGAATTCACAATGAATCTACTGCACAATGAGATACAGAATTCAATGGAATGCAGTGTGTACATGGTGTACACAGAGTTGTACTGCTAAAAAGCAAGCGTGTTTCCATCAGGCAGAGAAAAGAGACCGTATGATAGTAAGAGTTAGTCAAATCGAGGTTCTAATTTTAGCTCCTCCATTTACTAGTTGGTGTGCCTCAGTTTCCTCATCGATGAAATGGGATAATTATAGTTGGCTGCCTTGCGGGGTTGTGAGGATTCGATGAGATCAGAGCTGCTAAAATTGCTTAGTACAATTCCTGGCACACAACAAACACAACAATAATGAAAACTCGTAAATGTTAACAACAGAAAACCCGTAAATGTCTGGTTTGGAGGAAGGGCGGAGGGGATGGCGAGAGCTCTGCGGGGACCGTCTGTGGGTCCCTCCCATCCGCCAAGGACCTCATCCCCTCCCTCACTCCTTCCGCGCCTCTGGGAAGATCTTCATTTGGCCTCAGCCCTGGATGGATATGAATGTGGAAATGCTAGGGCTGGAGATCTCCACAGCCTTTGAATAATAGACGTTGGGAAAATTAAATATTTCTGTCAAGTGTGCCGTAAATCTCGGCTGTTTAGGAAAGTGAGAAATTAAAATCGCAAAATAGCCAGGGAGGGAGGGAGCCTGTCCAGTCCCCTGCGTGTGGTCTCTGGATGGGGACACGGAATTGAGGGGACAGGACTGGTCCCTGGGCTGAGGGGCAGCCGGGAGAGGTGGGCTGCTGCTGCAGGTCATCCGCTTGGCAATCTCTGAAGAGCAGAAGGTTTTGAGGGAGCGAGCGCTCCTGCCTCCTGTTCTAGATCTGCGTGGGCGCAGCCGGCTGGGCTTCAAGCCGTCCTCTCCCTCCTCCCCAGCGTGCCATGGCCTTCCTTCCCACCTGCCCACCAGCAAGGCCTCTCCCGTCCCCTGGCTCAGCGATGCACCGTGGAGCTGCTGACAAGGCAGCGTGACACATCCCTTCTGCTGCTGGAGAGGCCACGTGGTGTCGGGACATCCTATTCTGGGACTCCCCAGGGTACCTTGTAGGTATCTACCTACCCAGCAAAGGCAGAAGCCATGAGAGGGTCTCCTGCACAGACAGGGCCTCCCAGACCACACACAGGGGCAGCCCGCGAGTCCCCAGGGGTCAGGAAACAAAAGAGAAGGCGATCTGGGTGAAGCCTCTTTGCATCCTTCCAGAAGAACAAGACCACACCTCATCTCCTTCCCCTCCTCCCCCAAGATGACCCAGAGATGACACACAACTGCCCTCGGTCTTGTCTATGCTTCTTTTTCCTGCCTTCTCACCCACTGGTACTGAGGATTTGACTCTCGACCGATGCACTGTGTACATCTGATGCTGGGACCATGACTTAGTCACCAGTTCTTTGTGGCCCACTTGAAAAGGGCTACAGATAAACCAAAGCACATCAAGGAGGGAATGGCCCACGGTAAAGAGCCTCAGAAGCACATCGTGTTCCTGCTCTCATCATTCGTTCACTCAACAGCTGGGAGTAAGCAGTTGGGATGTGCCAAGTGCGCCAGGCACTGAGTAAATGCAAAGAATAAAGAATAAAGGGGAGAGCCTGCTCACGGCGTGCCGGGTACTATGCTAAATCCTTTAACCACATGAATTCATTTAGCCCTAACAGCCTTAAAATATTATTATGACCTATTTTAATACGGAATCTGTGAGTCAGAGATATTAAGTGATGTCCCAGATGGAAGAGCTGAGAATCACAGTGACATCTGACTAACCCCAGAGCTGAGACGTTTAATCACTTGCCAATAAGGCCTTGTTGAAAAGTCAGCAGGGACCCGGGCCTATCCCTAGGGAGCTCACAGTCTCGTGAAGGAGCAGATGAGTATATCTAGGGGGCTAACTCAATCTAGGATGGATGGCAAGCAACCATGGAGAGCTTCCAGGAGGAGGTGATGCCCGAGCTGATCTGGAAGGATGTGCAGAAGGAGCCAGCTGGGGAAAGAAAAGGAATTAGGGTGTCACGAGGCTGGGGAAGAGCTTGCACAAACACGCAGAAGTGAGTGACGACTTGGATTTGGGGCCAGGGTGCAAGGGGAGGGAGAAGAAGCTGGAGAGGTGACCCTGATCAGGTTATGAAGGGCCCTGCTATCAGGCTAAGAGCTCTAGGAAGCTGCTGCAGAGATTTATACAAAAGGGAACAGGTTGAGATCCTCTGGTAGTGGTAGGGCAGCATTAGTGAGAAATGT
Source organism: Mirza zaza (assembly GCA_008750895.1). Classification (NCBI taxonomy): domain Eukaryota; kingdom Metazoa; phylum Chordata; class Mammalia; order Primates; family Cheirogaleidae; genus Mirza; species Mirza zaza. The sequence continues at coordinate 33,016 of VSMD01085620.1, forward strand.
GTGTGGCTTTAACTAAGGTCTAGAGGTGGAGTAATTTGACAGACTTTTCTAGAACGTAGAAACAAGACTTAGTAATGATTGGACGTGGGGGTGTTGTGGTGTGTGGAGGAGTCAGGTCTGGGGACCAGAATGGGCAGCAAGCCCTCAAATAGGCAAGGTCCAGGTGCTTGGTGGTGGTGAAGGACCCCACTTTGGCCTCATGTGGATGAAGTAGCTGCATGATGACCACTGGGCTGTGGGATGCACATGAGTATTAAGATGTCGATCATTGCACGCAGGCACCCGGCTGGCCTAGCTCCCAGGAACTGGGCTGGTCAAATGTGCCTCTCCACCTCATCCTGTCCCCAGGCAAACCTGGGAATGGGCTCCCTTCTTTGTGGGTTGCAGAGGAAACAGACTCTTTCTCTGTTAGAAATATGGACAATGTCTATTATTGGTCTCTTTTTCCCTGTGGTCTAGGGATTGCTTGGCCGATAAGCATTTTGCTTTTGGGTGTAGCTTCTCCTGGGATACTAGCATATGGCTGTTTGGAAAGCAGCTGCCTCAGGAGAAGAACTATGGGATCCCAGGGAGTGTTTCCAGGTTCCCCCACACCCCAGCTTCTCTGGGCTCTAGAGAACAAGTTCTGGGGCCCGCATGAACCTGGTGCCCAAGCACAAGCTTGTAAAGGAGACACAATAATCCTTATAATTTTTGATCCCTGGGAAGAAAGCAGGGTGGGTAGCAACCTTAACTTTTCGGAGTAAAATGTGAAGTTTTGAACACTGAAGACCAAAAGCTGAGTTCAGTCTTGGGCCAAGCTAGGCCAAGGGCTGGGAGAAAGCCACAGTCGCAGTTCTTAAGGGTACTGGTGGCATGGGTGGGTTACGTTCACCATCCAGCGGGTCTTCTCCCCAGCTATAAGATCCAGATACTGCTGGAACTCTGTGCTAAGCTCTTCCTCCATCCAAGGAAATGAGGTGTGGCACTCTAGGTTATAGAGCTCTGAATCCCCTCCACCTGCTTTCTTGCGGGCTGCTTATGCACTGGGCCTCCTCTGCGCACAGCCACTGATGCCAGAGGGCCTGCACTTCGTCTTTTCCTCGAGGACTAGGTGCTCACGGCGTCTGGAGAATTTAATACAAGGTCCAGCCTTTTAAAGGCTGGGGGTTGGGTGGGGGAATCGTGAGCGAGCGTGTGTAGTGGGAAAGTTGGGGCGGGGGCAGGCGATGTCCAGGAGGAAGGGCGCCTGGGCCTGGGCGCTGGAGCCCGCAGCCCGCTCCCTCTCCCACGTGTGCGCTAGGCCTTGGTTACTCTGGCAACTCGCCCGCTCAGACGGCACCAGGCAGCTGAATCCAGCCCCTTGTTACGGGGAAAATGCTCTCATTGAAGCGCCGGAGCGGAGCTTCTGCCTTTTATAGTAAGCAGCGCCACCAGCTTCCATTCGTAAACTTATCAGTGTGCGCGTGGGGAGAGGGCCCGGGAATCCGGGAGGGGGCGACGGCCGCCGCATGCTAATCAGCGGCGCCCTGACCCTCCTCCGCCCCCGCAGCGCCCCTGCCGCCACCTTGCCCTGGCCCTCCTGCCCTGATCCCCGACGTTCCTGGAGGAGGGGGTCAGGGGTCGGGCGCAGGGTTGGGAAGGGTCTAGGACCCAGAGGTCCTAAGGAGCCTGGTGCCCGGGGAGGACCTCTCCCCGTCCAAGGACCGGGGGCCCCCGGCCTGGCGCTGGGGTGCCGGAGCCCCCGGCCGACCCCGCGAGGGCAGGCCGGCCAGGGCGCCCGCGCCGCTCCGTTTGGAAGGGGCGCAGCCGCCGCTGCCGCAGGCGACTAGCTGGGCAGAGCGCGCGCGCGGAGGCGGCTGTCGGCGGCGGGGACGGCGCCCTCCTCGCGGCCGTCCCTCGAGACTCCGAGTGGGCGGACGGGCAGCGCGTGGGCCGCCGGAAGCGGGCCGATCGGAGCGGGCTCAGCCCGGCGCACAAGGGCGGCTCTTTGTTTGCTGCCTGTCCCTCCCTCCCCATCCCTGCTCGCCCGCCTCCTCCCTTTTCCGGTTGTCTGCTCCGCCCGGGGCGGGGGCGGGGGTCCTGTCTGACCGCGCGCGTCCCAGGCCCCGCCTCTCCCCCTTCCGTGGGGGCCCCTTTGCCGGCGAGTCTGTCGCACGCGTCAGGGCCGAGGCGGCGACGCTGGGCAGCGTGGGAGGACGGGCTGCCGAGCCCGCGTCATCCTGCCCCTGGGGACGGCTGTGCCCTCTCTCCCACCCGCGCGCCGAGCTGCCGCCACGCGGGACTCAGCCTGCCATGTCACCACCTGCTGCTGACCTCATTAGGGCTCGTGTCAAGGGGGATGGGTAAAGGACCATAAAAGAATCAGAGCTAAGTGGCGGCAAAGATACTGACAGCCTCGCCAGAAAGCCTCCTTCCAATGAGCTGCTGCGTCCCCTCGCCTTTAATTAGCAGGAGGGAGCCGGACAAGTTGTTACAACTGCAGGGAAAACGATAAAAGATGGCTTTGTGTTAGTGTGGCAAATTTTATTAAACCGAGAGAAAGGGTAACTGAAACATGACAGCCGTGTGTGTAGTGCCTCCTGAATTTGTAATAACCCAATCTTGTTCTGAATCATCCCTGCGTTGGCAAACGGAATATAAAGCATTTTACAGATCCAATACTGTGCGAGGTACAACAGGCGAGCAGCTGGGAGGGACCGGTAGGAGAAGGGCCTCTGACCCTGGGCAATGCTCATGGTCAGTGCTACTGGGGCAGAAATACAGGGTCCGGTTCCAGGCTTTGTCTGACTAATTACTCCTGCCCACATGAGAAAACTTAACTAATAGCACATTAGTTGCCAGGGAATGGACAAAACTGTCATCTCCTAAAGAAAATGAAAAGCAAGACCGGAAACCACAGGAGAAAGTTGAGATGCTTGGCCATTCTGAGGTTGGGGTGGGACTTTGGTGCTTGTGCTGATAGGGGATGTCTGTTTCCTGTGCGTTGGCTGCTTTGCAAGTGGGCTGGTTATTTCTGTGATGGAGATCTGAGCGTGGCCCACGTAGGTATAGCCAAGGTCCAGTAAGTGGCAGCCTGGGTATGTGCTTTGGTCCTTCATACTCCAAAGCCTATTCTTTGCCTATTAACCTAGGCCTCAGATTTTATTTGACAAATGAAAAGGCAGAAGTTCTTCATTTGTAGAGGCCGTTTAGTGAGCAATTGTAGCTCTTAAGCTGTAAGGGATTTAAAGAGATCTGATCTAGGTAAGATATTCTTTACTCTGCTTTTCAGAGGAAGTAACTGGGTCCCAGAGACATTACCCAGCCTGTCCAGGGTCATCCATCCAGGAAGTGACTGAGAAAGGAGATGGAATAAGGAGGGAGCTTAACATATGCCTCGAAAACTGTTCCAACAACTTGCAGACCTTTTCTTGACTTCAGTTCAGTTTTCTGCATGAGAGATAGTGCAGTGAAATGGATTCATAACTGGTTGAGCAATTTATGGGTTGAGGTCAACTAAGAGGGAGTTTCTAGGGACATGTCTCAGGACTTTGTCCTTGTTCTTACCTTGATATTTTTGATGTGTTGACTTAAGGCCCAGAAAGCTCTCTGCAGAGTAGGAGAGGGTTGGAAAGAGGGTTCTGTGTTCAAGTTAGCAAAGCTAAGGGTTTGGAGCAGATATGGACTCTTGGCTGAATGCCTTGAGGGCCAGGACTCGAGAGGGAGACCACAGAGAGTCACCAGTACTTCCTGAGCCAGGAAAGAGGGATGAAATGGTTGTCTCCATGACAGAGAGAGACATCCCTGGCCACATTGGGGAGCCCACATTCCCTTCTAGGACCCTTGCGCCTGGTGCTAGGTAGTGAGTGGATTTCTGATGTCAACAGGAGGGTGTCTTGTCTCCCTGTTGGGCTTTTCAAAAGTCATCTGCCCTATTCCTCTGCCCCAAGTCAGGTACAGTTCAAAGACATCCCATAAAGATAGATATCTAGCATAAAATCTCCAACAAAGACTTCTCCAACCTCTTTAGGGAGTACATTCAAATGTTGAATTATAATAAGACAGTTCCTCCTGGTATCCTGCCTAAGTTCTCACTGCTGCCTTTTTCTTCTCTTCTGTCCTCAGCAGAGACAGAGATGTATGCCACCCTCTTTCCAGTCATTTTTCCAAGATTTGAAGGCTGGCATCTGTCTCCCCTCTCCTCTTGCTCAATCTTTCCTGCCAAAGACCGAGCTAGACCCTCTGAGGTGTTTCCCTCCCCACTCAGGAGTGATTAACACGTCCCTTTTCCCAGCATGGAGAGGAAATGAGCAAAGCACTTCTGTTAAAAAAAGAAGACAAAAATATGTAATACAACCCCAGGCTCCAGTTTGGGTTTGCAAAGTGGAAAACAAAACAGAACCATTTTCCAGGTACTTTTATGTTATTGCCTCTATAATGTGCCCCAAAATATTTTTCAAGTGATTCATCTACAATCCAATAAGAACAACGGCTGTTGCCATTTGGATGAAAGGAACTGAGGAGCATTAGTGAGCAATTTGATTTTATGCAGGGGAGATGGCACAGGTGTTTAGAGCCATTTGCCTGAGGCACTAAGGTCTGTGCCCGGGGCATCTGCAGCTCAAGGCGGTGCAGCTGGCACTACTGCAAATCAGATAATGGACTGACCAGGTATGCCCTGGGGTTAATGTGGGAAAGGGCTATTCATGATGGAGGCTTTTAATTTCAGTGCATTGGTCTCCTGCCACTCAAGGATCTCTTTGTCATCTGCTAATTTTAAAAGTTATTATTGCCAATAATAACAATAATAATTCACATTTGTAAGGGACTTTCTAGTTTGCAAAGCTGCCTGCTCTCCATTATCTGACTTGATCCTGATAACCCCTCTGGGCTTGGAACAGATTCTATCGTCCCCATTTTACAGGTGAGAAAACTAAGGCTTTGAGGTGTTTACTACTTTGGCCAACAATAAGAGGCCCCCCCTTCTCTCATGCCCCGGTTTCTGCATACGGGTATTCTCTTGTGAATATCAGGGATTATTTTTATTGAATTGAGGGAAGGGAGAGTGGCTTCCTTAAAGGACAGTGACATATATTGTCAGTCACAGGGAGAAGAGGGCCATTAGCCAGGAAACAGGAGGGGCAAGGAGGACCCCAAGGTGGCAGAGGAGGAATTCTTGGCCATACTCTTGTGAATATGACTTGTAGGGGGCTGGGTAGAGGGAATAGTGGTGTCCCCTTACATGGTGGGTGGGAACTGGAGGGAGGGTGTGACTGTACTCACAAAGGCCATGTAAGCTAGGTGGGGGTCCCTTTCCCATTTGTATTTCCAGGCTGTCAGAGAAGTCTTATTTAATCATTCTAGTCTCTTTAGTTGTGCTTCTTGGCATTAAGGCCAAGGACCCATTTCCACAGCAAAGGGATTATGTATAACTTTCCATAGCAAAGTTATATAAAGAGTGTTGGCTGCTCTGGGTCCATTCTGTTGGTGGCAACAATAATGAGAAGCCCCCAGGACCAGGTGAAGCTCAGGTAACAAGGGTCCAGGTGGCAGAGCCTGCTGCCTTGCCTCTTGGGGAGAGCCTCCTTCCACTGCTAGCCATTGGAGCATCAGGGTTTGAGGATTTTAAAAAACTGTGACAATCACTTGTGGTTTAGAAGTCAAATAGTATTTTAAAAAGGTTTATAACAATATAAGTAATATACAGTATTTCTCTATCCTATCCCTCCTGTCCCCCAGTCTTCCCTTTTTTAAAGCAATGGCTTTTTAACTTTTTAGCTGTTTCTTCTAACATTTACATATCTCCACAGCTCTAAATAATATGTGTGCATTGCTGTCTTTTAATGCATTGATTATATGCACTATCGGTTAGCTTTCTATTTATGGTCAGGGGGATTTAGTCTCTTACACTGCTGTCCCTTGTGGTGCCTACCTCCCCCATACATTGTCCTGCCATCTGGACTGCATGCTCCCTGGGCACTTTTCCTGGGACTTCCACCTGCTCTCCTCATCCTTTTCCTGATTGGCAGTCCCTATTTCTGCAGTCTTCCATCTTCCTCTTTCTTGGTTTACTCCATTGTTTAGATGGAGAGCATTCTCCAGGAGCTTTCTCAGGTTAAAGAGACGCACAGAGGCTGAGGACATGGCGGCACGAGTTCTGCACAAGCCGAGGTGCGCTCTGCACTCTGGACGGGTTGCCTAGCGCACCTGGCATACAGCAGTCTGTCTCTTCCCCCCTGGGTGGGGTCTCCTGTTTGCTGTACGCCACATGTTCCTCTTGCTCAGGTTATTCCCTCACCTCGCTGGAGAATTTTGATTTCTAGGAGGGCCAATTAGTGGCAGGGCCTTCGTATGTGCCTCTCTAGTAAGTGGCAGAATTGTGACTTGAACCCAGGTCCGCTGGCTCAAGTCTGGTCTACTAACTCCCCCAGGCTGTGATCCTGACGACACCTCCTATGGGGCCCAGGAACAGCCCCCTCTCCTGGCCTTCATCACTGGTCAAGCACCCTCATCTCTCCTCTTCTTCCTCTCTAGCCAGTCCCCACTGTGTGTGTCCATCTCTGACACCCTGACCCTTACGTAGGTCGCGTCTAGGGCCTGGCCTGCCAGAAGGAAGCCCAAGCGTCTGTCGGGCAACCGGGGCTTCTCACGCTTTCCTGGGGGATGGATCTACTTGGTGGTGGGGAACGTGGTTCATGAGGACCAAGGCCTCACTGTGGCACAGCCCTGCTCGTGACCTTTGACTGGGTAGGAAGTAGCTGGAGGCATCCTGCCTAGGCCACTGGAGCTGCAGTGACACACTGCCATAGACTGGGAGGCTCACACAGCAAACATTTGTTTCTCACGGTTCCGGAGGCCAGGAAGTCTCAGCTCCAGGTGGCAGCAGACCCAGGGCGAGGGCCCACTTCTGGCTTGCAGATGGCATCTTCCCATCGTCTCCATACACAGCCAAAAGCCCTGTCTTGTGTCTCTTCTAACAGCACTAATCCCATTCTTGAGGACTCCACTCTCCTGACCTAATCACTTTCAAAGGTTCCACCTCCTAATGCTGCATCACTTTGGGGGGGGGGGTTAGTCTTCATACGAATTTTGGGGGAACAGAAACATTCAGTCCATAACATGTCCCTTCTACAACATGCCTGATAGCCTTGCCTAGAAATATTCAGGCCTGGCCCCAGCAGGCCAGGGAGTGGTGCCCTGGGAGGAAGGGCAGGTGGGAGCTCCCCTCCGGTCCCTTGCAGCTCTGTAGGTGTGAGCACTTCCTGTCCCGTAGGAAACGAGGAGAGAGAGCCCCCACCTCCTTTGCAGGCTGTCTCTGGGAGGGTTTGCCTGGCAGCCTTGCTCTGACCGGGTTCTTTCTCTCTCTCCCCTCCTACCATCATCACCTCCTAAAGCATTGCCTTTCTTGGGACGTTTTCCAGGCAGAGTGGAAGCAAAATGGCAATTCATGCCAGAAGTCATGCATAAATAAAATCCACAGATAATTCCCAAGCCCTGCTTCAGCCATTAGTTGCAATCTTTCTTAGCTGAGAAACCCTCTCCCGGAGCTGCTGAAGTGAACAGCACTGATTGATTTGTGTCTTTCCCCCTTTCATTTCCTCTTCTCCCTCCTCCTCCTTCTGATTGAGGTACAAATTAGTAATGAAATGGCCCAAGTAAGGCCATTAAATGTTCTGCCAGAAGATTGAAAAGCAAGAGGCCTCCGTAATCCATAAATTAGATAATCAGGCCCCAAGCCATTGAGAAGTGATGTTCTCCATTCATTCATTCATTCATTCATTCACTCAGTGGTCTTCCCTTGATCTAATAAAGTTCTAGGCTCAAGTGCTATGAAATCACAGTGTCTTTTAGCTTGAGATATGTAAAGTGTATTTAAAGCAAAGTGACCTCTTGCAGATTGTCGTAACCCCAAGGCCATGTACCTGGTTTGTTTTGCCAGCTTGGTGTGGTGTCCCCTGGCATTCCGCTGCTTGGGTTGAAGGACAAGCCGTGTGCTTAGGCCCCGTAAACGTGTGTTGTTGATGGTGGTGATGCTTGATCAACAAAGCTAATCCTGCCATTGTCATCAGGGTATAAATCTTTAGTCATCCCCGAGAGAATTTCCCCTTGGACGTGAGGCTGAGGATGTGGAGTCAGACTCTTTAGGGTTTCCAAGAGCCTGGGGCATGATGAAAAGGACCCTGGGACTTGGCTGCTGAGGGGAAGCTGGGCGGATGGAAGGAGTCCCTCAGTCAGTGCAGGCCTCACCGCCCAGCCCCAGCGAGCCCGCCCCACGGCTGAGCACCCTTGGCCTCCTCTCCGCCTTCCCTAGCTCTAGCTGTGGGTCCTCCGAGGTCCAGCGCAGGTGTGTGTCACTGGATGGGAGGAGGAGGCGAACATGTGGAGGGAAAGTCAGAATTGAAGCCCTTGGGATTCCGTGGGCACTGAGCAGGTACACAAGAGGTCGGGCCAGGGACGGGCACAGGCGAGGGTGAGGCCTGGACTTGGAGTCAGCAGGCTGGTCCTGGCTGCCGTAGACTGGGTGTGGATGGGTGTGAATCGGGAGCCAGGAAGCCACAGAGGTCCAGGGTTTGGGGCTCAGGGACCCTCTCCCGGCCCTTTATATCTGGAGGTGGCCTGGATGACAGCCAGGCCAGCGTTCCCCGGGGGCCCCTCCATTCCCTGGAGGCCCGCACAGAGCTGGCTCCAGCAAGGCCAATGGCAAGGCCTTGAGACTCCTGCTGATTCATCCCATGGACTCCTGGCCTGGGGCTGCTACCGGGAGGCCTTGTAGCCCTGAGAGCCTCTCTTGACCAGTCCTCTCCCCAAGGGCCAACACCTGCGTCTCAGAGATAGACTATGCAGGATGGAACTTAGTAGTACATTATTGTGTCTTCTCTCCAACCTTCTCCATAAGCTTCTTAAGGGCACGTCACACACCTCTTCCCTTTTCCAGACGTGCCCTAGCACGTGCCAGGTGCGTGGTGGGGCTCCGTGAGCGCTGGCTGAATCGAGCAGGGCTGTGCTGTGTGATTATGCTAAACGGCCAGGGAACGGTGCCGGGAGCAGCCATCCAAGATCAAGCAATCATTTAATTTAATCAAGATCATTTAATTCTCACAACAGCCCTGTGAGGCAGGCACTCTTACCACTCCCATTTTACAGATGTCAACAATGGAAGCACCTGGCTTACTCCACTTTATTCTTTACGTCACAGTTCACTTGTCCATTTCCTCGGGAAGGCCATGGCAGCCTCTGCCTTCTCGTCATTGCATTGGTGCACACCTTGGTTATTGATGACTTGTCTTTTCCCTGAGACTCGAGGCTCTGTAAGGGCAGGGACTGTGCCTGTCTTGCTCACTAGTCAACCTGCAGTGCCTGCCACATAGGTGGTAGGGAGTAGGCACTCACTAAATATGTCTGAATAAATGAATGAAACATTCTTAGAGCGTCGTTTGGTGTCCATGGAAGCACTCCATCAGCCATTCTGCGGAGAAGGGAGGCTCTCTGCTCTGTGTCCCGTGGTACCCAGAGGGGCGCCCCAGAGCCAGGGGTCTCTGTTTAACAAGTGCGTACTGAGCACCTAGGCAAGCATCCTCAAACTACAGCCTGAGGGCCACATGCCGCCCGCCTAGGACATTTATCTTGCCTGGCAGGTGTTTTTGCCGCAGCTGCCTGTCCTGCTTAGCAGCCGACTCGTCCCGGGCCCACGGTGCGCACTCTCCAACGGTCTGAGGGACAGTGAACTGGCCCCCTGTTTAAAAAGTTTGAGGACCCCTGACCTAGTGTATGCCTGGGTCTCTACTGAGTGACAGGAAAGGGGTCCCTGACCTCAAGGAACTTCTAACATTGAGGGCAAGGAGACTGAATACATCTTTTGCAAAGAAATCCCTTCACTTGAAACTCTCTGAAGCTCTGTCATGCTTTTAACAACATAACTCCTGCTTTGCCCTCTGAGAGTTCTGGGGAGGGGTGAATGGGCTCCTCGCCCGGCCGCCTGCCACGCCTGGGGCTGATTCAGGTGCGCACGAACGCCGCGATCCTTCCATCCCTGCACTTGCAGACATGAGCATTTCGGCAAGTTCTAAAGAGTGCACGCTTTCCATTAGGGCTGTGGCGGGCCGCTGGCACCCCAGTGCTACCCTCTTTCCATTTGTCATCTCACGCCTCCCCTCTCCTCGCTGCCCAGCCCTTCACCTGATTCACGTTGTACACCTTCTTCGAAGAGTGGCTCCTCGTGAAACTTGTCTGCGTCGGTTCACTTCTCTTCCCTCTGGCGCAGGGGTCCTCCTGCCCGCCTCCAACCCTCAGGACACTGTTGCAGGAAATGCGAAGGGTTTCCTTTCCAGTGTGCATCTGGCCAGGTGTTGGCTGCAGCAGGATGGGGTGTGCTTGTGAGACTGCTCGTCACACAGTCTTTGAGGCACGTGTGTCACACACCTTCCCAGGCACAAGCATAGACACAACTCCTGCTTTTGCCTCCTTCTCCGCCATTCCCTCTGGGGAAAGCACAGCCACTCTGACTCCCTGCTGGGCTTCCCTGTGGTGTCGGCAGGACTGAAGCTGCTGTCCAGCACCCTCCTCCCTTCGCCTTGTGCTCATGAGCCAAGCAGCAGAAAGCCCCCTGGTGTTGGGGAGGGACCCTGAGGAGCCACTCAGAGGTGATCCAGACAGCGTCCTGCTGTAGACAGCTGACGATGTCGCCCCTTTTATTTTCTGGGAGGAGACCATAGGAAAACAAAGTATGAGTGGCCATAATTTACTGAGCTCCTGGGTAAATTTGTATTTCATTCTGATTATTGAATGTGTCGCCTAATTGCAGCTATAAAAAGGAATAGTCCATCTTCCCCGTGAAAGCCCGGTGCTGGCTGATTGTTGTTTAATTAGTTGATTCCAGTGGTCGAAGGGTGAGTTTGGAATTACAATTACAACTCCTATTATTTCACGGAGATTGCTGAATTAATTAGTGGGACAATAGGATTCCTCATTGTTGACATCTTAAGAATCCACAATAATAACTTTAAAATTGGTCACAATAATGGAAGTTGATAAATAGATTTGTCTTCTCTGCCGGGCGAGGCTAGACTTCAGGTAGACTGGGGCCTCCTTCTCTGCTCCCCTTCTGAAAGCTTCCAGGGGGGAGAGGCAGCTGCCTTTGGCTGGTGGGAACTTTGACGGGCTAAGGGTGATAGAAGAAGCAGAGGGGATCTGCACGTCTGTGCTTAGCTTTCTTGTGACCTGGGCAGGTGGAGACCAAAGGAGACAGAGGATAAAGACAGGAAGGAAAGGGGCCAGCCAGGATTGTGCAGGGTTTAATTCAAGGTCAACGAAGAGGAACCCTGCTTACAGCTCTGAAGGTCACGGACAGCCACCCTAGCCAGGGGCAAGTGCCACCAGAGAGGGGCCAACAGGTGACAAGGCCAACGTCATGCATGGAGCTCTGGGAGCCTGATGGGTCCTTGTGAGCCTGTGTCCCCAAGGCCCCTCTGTGACCACCAGCTTGTGCTGGGCGAGGACATGGCCAGCTGTTGTTTGGTTGTGGGTGACTTCCAGCCGTGTAGTCAAGCTCTCGCTCCTGCCTGCATTGGGGTGGGGAGCTCCCTATCCCCCTAAGCTGGCCCTCTTCTTCCCTGTCTTGTCATCTTTCCCCTCTCCCCAGGAGTCACCAGAAGCATTTTCTCCTCTGGATATAAAAGAGAAATATTGCACTTTAGGTTCAGCAAGAGAGGTGATAATGAGAATATAGGAGAAACTGTGTATCCAGGTGGTTAATATTTGAATAATTCTGAAGGTCATACTGCATCTTGCTTTCAAAGAAAGATCTCCACCCTGGCCTCAGTGTGTGGGTGGAGAAGTGGGACAGGGTGCAGGGCTGCCCTGAGCCGTGCACCTTAGGGAGCTGCTGTAGCCTGGAGACGTGGACGCCTGAGATGCAGGAGGGCCGGGGTGGGGGGTTTCCAGAAGGGTGGGTAGCCTCTGCCCTGAGAGGAGAGTGTGGAGGAAAGGAGTCCTTTGGGAAGTGCAAAATGAGATGATGGAGATCTCTTGGTTTAGAAGGGGCTTCTTACTTCTGGTTCTGAAGGCAGTTAGTTGTGCAGTGCAAAAAGGATGGGGGCCCATTCTAGACGGCATCTCCAGGGTGCTCGTGTTCCACTTTTCCCCACTGGCATACCCTGATCTTCCGGGGTCAGGTGTCCTCCAGGGGCCAAAGGGGCTGGGGAGCTTCTTGGAAGGCAGATCATTAAGATATAATGGGACATTTGCTGCCAGGCAGGGGGATTGTAGAATGCAGCTAATTTAGAGAGCTAGGGAATCACAGAGTCATTTTGCTTGCTGGCTGGGAAAGGCCAGACATGAAATTATGCCAGTCCCTGCCCTCCTGTCTCCAGCCCTCCCCAGCTGCACCACTGGGCTGCCGCCGAGCTGGCCCAGAGCACCTGCTGGACACAGCCTCTCCCCTCTGGTGGCAGGGGCAGGCGCGGCTGACTGGTGGCTGTTTAGCAGGCTGGGGCTTAATGAGGAGCAGTGATGTGGCTGGGAGCCCCTGTGCCGTGCACAGACTTCTCAGCTCGGCCCCAGGACTAGAGCCACACCCACAGCCTCTCTGTGCCCCTGCTCCCTTGCCATGGGTTTTCCCGAGCCTTGAGCTGGCAGGGTCCTTTCCCTTCAGCAGCGTGAGTTGAACAGTTGAAGGAAGTGAGTTGGAAAGGGGATGGGAGCAGTGCGAGCATGAGACAGAGAACTGGAGGTGAACTGAGAGACAGACAAAGGCAGGGAGGTGAGGCATACGTAGGGGAAGGAGGGAAGCAAGGCCAGAGGAGAAGGAAGTAGAGGGTTCCAGGTGCTTGCCCCAGGGCTGGGCTCTTTGAACATAGTTAATCTCAGCTGGGTTTCTACCCCTAGATGATAGGAAATGAGAACGGGGGGGGGGGGGGGACGGGGGGAGGTATGNGGGGGGGGGGGGGGGGTACAGAGGTAGGTATAGCCCGGGGAGAAGGAAGGGGAGGCCAGTTGTCACAGCTGCAGCAGGATCCTCTGGGACTCTCTGGCCTGCTCCTCCACTCTTGGGCTAAGAAGGTGCTGGATTAGTGCTTCAACAAAAGCTGGAGAGATAGGGTCTAGAGCTGCCCCCAGGCGTGCAATGGATATAGTTCTGCCACTCACGATATGCGGGACTGTTCTGAGGTCACATAAAAATGGGGACACCATGGCCAGCCTCACAGGGTTGTCCTGGGTGTTCAGTGAGACAGCACAGCTAGAACTCTGGGACATACCAGGCATGCAGTAAGTTGGTGTGCCACCTTCCCTGCCTTCTGTAGAAGGGGACACCCGGGCAGGTGCGCGGCGTTCAGAACAACTTGGCAGAATTGGATCCCGAATTCCCATCATCACTCAGCAGCTGCCTCTCGGCCTTGGGAGCTGGGGGTCAGGCAAGGTGGAGGGTTGGGACGAGCTGGCCGATGGTCCCCCTTCTTTGTTTTCTGGCACCATCCTGCTGTGTCTTCTTCCTTCCTCACTGTGCCCATCTCCACATACACTCAGAGCGGGAGGTGGAGAGGGTTGCAAAGGCCCCCAGCCCCATGGGTGGCTGGGTTTGAGCCCTGGCTCTGCGACTAACCAGCTGTCGGAGGTTCTAGGTTAAGTACTCGCCCCAAAGTGGGGGAGAGGATGGGAGTTCCTGCAGGCAGCGCTGTGCTTTCCCCGTGTCTAAGGGACACTGTCCCCCTCGCTGAGTGCCCTGGAAGCCTCAGAGGTAGACTCCTACCTGAATTAAACAGTCCAGCTGAAGCAGCATTTATTGAGTGTCTACTGCATGCCATGCCATGACCTGACACTGGAAATCCCTCCGTGAGCAAGGCTGCATTGTGGTGGTGCTGTGTGGATCGGGAATGACCAGTGGTAGAGAAAGATTATCCGGAAGTGGTAGTGCCGTGACAAAGTGAAAACCCAGATGGGTGAGGTGTGGGGGTGTGGAATGATGGGGGGTTCGTAAAGTGCACCAAGGAGGCAGCATTTGTGTCAGACCTGCAAGGCAAGAAGGAGCCAGCCACCCCGAGGCCAGGCAGAGCCTTCCAGGCAAAGGCCAAGGCGGGAGCAAAATCCCCAACTCGGGGACGTGCTTGGTGACTTGGAGAGGACAGAGAGGTGGCCAGAGTGGCTGGGTGGTGGTGGACAGTGGCGAGTAGCATCAGATAAGGTCAGAGAGGCAGGCTTGGCTTCGTATGCCAGGGGAGGAATTTGGATTTTATTCTAAAATGAGAAGACACTGGAGGAGTTTAAGCAGGCAAGTGACATAGCCTGATTTATATTTGAAAAAAGTAGTCTTGACAGCTTTTTAAGAATACATTATAGGGGAGGGAAAGTTAAGATGCGATGAGTAGCCGTAGGCTGGGTGAGAACTGACAGGCTTGGACATGGAGTGGTCCCAGAGGCAACAGATCCGTGTGGGCAGGTCCAGGTCTGTGTACTTTCAGGTTTTATGAAGGTTTGTTTTACGCGCAGTAACATTCCCTGTTTAGTGTAAAGTTACGTGGCTTTTGACAAAGTCGTAAATTATGTAACCAACACCCCGATCAAGATATGAAATATCTCTACCCTGGACCCAGATTCCCCCAGGGCCCGTGTGGTCAATCCCCCTGCCCACCTCCCACCCATGGCAACCGCCTATCCTTTTTCTGTCCTTGTAGGTTTGCCTTTCCCAGAATGCCATATAAATGGAATCATACAATCTGTAGCTTGTTGAGTCTGACTTCTTTCCATTGGCATAGTGCATCTGAGATCCATGTTGCCGCATGTGTCAGCAGTTCACTCCTTTTGATTGCTGGCTAGGATTCCATTTCCATGGAAATACCAGTTTGTTTATTCATTCACCAGTTGAAGGACATTTGGGTTGTTTTCAGTTTTTGGCAGTTTCAAATAAGGCTGCTGTACACATTTGAGTGCAGGTTTTTATGTGAGCATACGTTTTTGTCTCTCTAGGGCAATTACTTAGAACTGGGATCTGTAGGTCGTATGGTGAGTATATGTTTAACTTTATAAGAAAGTGCCAACCTGATCTCCATAGGGGCCGTGCCATTTTGCGTTCTCAGCATCGCATGAGAGTTCCAGTTGCTCTGCATCCTCACGAGCATTTAGTATTGCCCTTTAAAAAGAAAACTTAAATTTTTTTTCCCTCCATTTTAATAGGTGTGTAGTGGTATCTCATTGTGGTTTTAATTTGCATTTCCCTAATGGCTAATGATGTAAATATCTTTCCATCTGTTTATTTGCAATCCCTGTATCTTTTTGGGTGAGATATCTTTTTAAGTCTTTTGTACATTTTTGTATCGGTTGGTCATCATCTTACTATTGCATTTTGAGAGGTCTTTACATATTCTGGATACGAGTCCTTTATCAGATATGGGATTTATGAATATTTTCTCCCAGTCTATGGCTTGTCTTTTCATTTTCTCTCTCTCTCTCTAAATCACAAGGGCAAATATATTTATGAAAATGGACCAAAGATTAAAACATGTATAATTCTTTTATCATAGACTGTTCCTTTATTGTCATTTAGAAAATGGTTCTAGGCCAGGCACGGTGGCCCACACCTGTAATCCTGGCACTCTGGGAGGCCAAGGTGGGAGGATTGCTTGAGGTAGGAGTTCAAGACCAGCCTTAGCAAGAGTGAGAACCCATCTCTATTAAAAATAGAAAAAAATAGCCAGGCATGGTGGCTCATGCCTGTAGTCACAGCTATTCAGGAGGCTGAGGAAGGATGATCGTTTGAGCCCAGGAATTGGATGTTGCAGCGAGCTATGATCATGCCGCTATACTCTGGCCAGGGCAACAGAGTGAGACTCTGTCTTAAAAAAAAAAAAAAGAAAGAAAGAAAGAGAGAGAAGAAAATGGTTCTAGAAAAAATGGTTCTAGAAAATAGCCTCTTTGACAACCTTATCTTGACAGTCCAGATTACGTAATTTCTTTTTTAAAAAATTGTAGTAAAATACACATAACATAAAACTTACCATCGTAACCATTTTTAAGTGTACAGTTCAGCAGTGTTAAGTACACTCACACTGCTGTGCAATCCATCTCCAAAACTCTTCTCATCTTGCAAAACTGAAATCTGTACCAATTAAATAACAACTCCCCATTCCCTTCTCCCCTCAGTGCCTGGAAAACACCATTCTGTTTTCTGTCTCTGTGAATTTGACTACTCTAGGTACTTCTTGTAAGGGGAATCATATAGTATTTGCCTTTTTGTGACTGGCTTATTTCACTTAGAATAATGTCCTCAGGGTTCATCTATGTTGTAGCATGTGTCAGAATTTCCTTCCTTGAATAATATTCCATTGTATGGATATAATGCCACGTTTTGTTTGTGCATTCGTCTGTTGTCAATGGACGCTTGGGTTGCTTCCACCTTCTATGAAGGGGGAAAGTGTCTCTTGCTGTTTCACCTAGGCTGGAATGCAGTGGCACAGTCATAGCTCACTATGACCTTGAACTCCTTGACGTAAGTGATCCTCCTGCCTCAGCCTCCCTTTGTGGCTAGGGAGTGGCTGGGCACCACCATGCCCAGCTAATTTCTTTTCTTTTTGCAGAGATGGGATCTTGCTATGTTGCCCAGGCTGTGCTTCCACCTTTTGGCTATTATGAATAATGCTCTTGTGAATGTGGGGTACAGATATCTCTTTGAGACCCTGCTTTCAATGCTTTTGGGTTTTCATTCCCTTAACAGTGCCTTTTGAAGAGCAGTTGTTTTTAATTTTGATAAAGTCTAATTTATCAATTTTTCTTTTATGGATTGTGCTTTCGATACTGTATATAAGTATTCGCTGTCTAATCCAAGGTCACAAATGTTTTCTCCTGGAGGTTTTATAATTTTGGATTTTATCCTCTGATCCATTTCAAGTTATTTTTGTATATGATGAGGGGTATGGATTAGGTTCTTTTTTTCTTGCATGTGTGTTTAATCCAATTATTTCAGCATCATTTATTGACAAATCTGTCCTTCCTCCATTGAATTACTTTTGTGTTAGACGTGTTTCTGAGACAGGATTGACGAGACTTGATTTTGGATGTGGAACACGAGGGAGAATGAGGAACTAAAGTGGATTGAGTTTTGGCTGGAACAACTGGTTGGGTCAGGGGGCCGTTTCTAAGATGGGAGAGACTTGAGGAGAAGTGAGTTTGGGAATTGAGAGTTATGTTTCGGAGATGCCTGTCGTATAAGAGCACCTGTCCACGGGATAGCCGGACATGTGGTCTGGAGTTGAGGACAGAGGGTAAGGGCTAGAGGTGCACACACACGGACAGGCGTGTGCGCTGACACTAGAGGGCCATGCTGAATGCAGCCATGGAGCTGTGTACGAGGTGCAGCAGGAGCTCTGGGCAGGAGTTCCTGGGGGAGCAGGGAAGGGCATCAGGGGAGGGCATGTGAGTGGGTCTTGAAGGATGAATAGGAGTTTGCCAAGAGGGAATCTGGGGAATGGTATTTCAGGCGAGGCGAAGGGCCAGAATGTGCAAAGGCTTAGGGGCATGAAGGGTAGGGTGTTGAGGAAACTGCAAAGGTTTGGAGCGGTGAGAGAGAAGGTGCGTGGGGAGGAGGACAGGAGGTGAGTCTGGAAGAGAAGGCAGGGCCATGCCAGGAAGCGCCACAACTTGGAGAGAGGAGTTTGGACTTTCACATGTAGACGCTGGGGGAATCAAAGAAAAGCTTTCTGCAAGGCATGACGACTGTTTCCTCCCTGAGGTGTGTGTTGCTTATGTAGATCGTCAGGGCCTCAGTGTGACTTAGAGGAAGGAAGCAGGAAGATGGGTGGGGAGGCGCTCGCTCACTGCCAGGTGTGCAGAGCGTCTGAACTCGGCAGCGCCTGTAGGGACGACAGCGGGACATTGGGGCTGAATCTCCCTTCCCTCCGCTCCACAGCAAGGCTGCCCTCCCTCTCACCTGCGGAGTGTGTCTGTCCCTAGGGCTCCCCGATGAGACCAAGTCCCCCAGTTCCGAGGGGTGTGTCTGTGCCTTGCCCTACCCTCACCTGCCATGCCGTCGGGGTCAAGCTGCGCGGCCCGGCTGCCCAGGAGCGGCGGGGCCGGGGCGCAGCGGTGAGGGGAGGTCCAGACACAGGCCCCGGTGGGCCGGGTCGGGTCTGATGCCTCATCCGTCGGCCTCATCAGACCCTGTCCGCCCTGACAGGGACACAGATGTGCCGCTGCCTCCCCGCGCTGTCTGCAATTGCTTTGCAATCGCGGTAGGAGTTAGAGAGGCATTTTTATTGATTAAACAATCGAGGCGATTTGTCTTTACAAAACCGAAAACACGGAGGTGTCTCTTTCTCTGTGTGTGTGTGTGTTACACACGCTTATTTATTAGCGGCAGCGGTCTCTGCTCGTAATCACGCTGATGTTTATGACGGGGCTCTTTCGTGACGCCGGGCCGCGATGATATGATGGGCATCGGAGTGAAGGAGGCCTAATGGAATGACGCCGACAATCGGGTGAGAGCCCCCCGGGGAGGGCCGAGGCCCGTGCGAGTGCATGGCCGGAGGGGACCGGGAGCCGTGTTGACGTGGAGAAAGGATTCCAATGCTGTCGCACAGAGGGAGGATCAGAGGGCTCAGGGTTTGAATCTTAAGTCTGCCATCTATTGCCTGTGTCACCTGGGAAAAGTTACTTAGAGTCTGCGACACCTCGACTAGGGCCGATGACATCTAATGAGATGGCATAGGTGCAATGTCTGGCACGGTCTCAGACCTCCGCAGTTAGTGCCGTGATCTCTCCGGAATGGAGCGTGTCGGGTGCCCGGGCCGGTAACTTGTGAAGGGAGCAAGTCGGGAGCTCTAGGGACTGACTTTCTGGCCCAGCTCGGCACAATCCTGTCCCCCGTGTGTGAGGCCGGCTCGATGCTCATCGGTCAGCTCTGCTTCGTCTGGGGGGGTCTTAGGCCTGCTGGACTCCCTGGCCGTGTGCACGTCCGCTCTGGTGCTAGCGGAGTCTGCGGGGTGGCGCGGGCACCGGGAGGCTGGTGAGGAGCCTTTCGAATGGGGTGGGAGGAGCCGCGCCGTGTCGGACAAGGATGCCGCTGCCAGAGCAACGAGCAGCATTATTAAGAGATCTTTCTAATTCCATGCTGATACGGCGCCATTATTCCAGCTCTGCAGGGCTCAGTATGAAAACCGCTGTCAGTCACTTGGCTGCCGGGATTTGTCAAACTGTATTCATGAATTCAATTTATCAGCCCAGGCTGTGAGCTGCCGCACGCAGGCGAGAGGTGGTGGGCGGGGTGGGCGGAGGTGAACGACAGGGACACGTCCAGAGCTCCTGTCTCTGCTGGTGTGCGGCTGGACTTGCCCTGCTCGTGGGGGACACCTAGAATCCAGGCGCAGGTGAAATAGCTCGGGCCCTCTGCTTTCTCAGTGCCTGGGGCCAGGGTCTGTTGCGGGGAGGCTTCTTGGAGCATGGTGTTCTTGTGGTCAGAGTGTTAGGGTGAGTCGACAACCCTGCCAGCCAACTCCCTTCCTTGCTGTCCGGCACCCAGGCAGCCAGCACTTATCTGGGACCTGCTGTGTACAAGCACAGAGGGGATTGGGCAGGGGCCTTCTAGGGTCTCACTGGGAGGGGAGACCACAGGCACAACACAAGGTCTTTACCTGGCCTATTCCTGGGGTGTTCGGTGGGCAGAGAGTCGCTGCAATCCAGGCTGGTTGGGGAAGCCCCACAGCAGGAGTGGGGTTTGCAGGAGGACTCGGTGAGGTGTGGCTGAGGTGGGGCATTCCCAGAGGCGAAGGGCGTAAGCCTGGGGCAAAGCGTCTGGAATAATGCATAGAAGGGCTTGGCGTGGAGGGTAGTGTAGGGCAGGATTCTCATCATCTGGGGCCAGATAGTTCTTTGTTGTGGGGATTTCTCTGTGTACTGTAGGATGTTAGCAGCATCCCTGGCCTCTACCCACCAGATGCCAGGAGCACCCCCTCTAGCCCCCAAGTTGTGACAACCAAACTCGTCCCTAGACACTTGCCAAATGTCTCCTGGGTGGCAGAGTCATCCCTGGCTGAGAAGTGCTGCTATATCCATCCCTGGATAGAGGTAAGGGTGAAAATGTCGGCTGGGTGAAGACTGGAAGGGCCTTAGGTTTCAGGTCAAACAACTCGGGACTTTATTCTAGAAACACTGGGGAGGCTTTTGTGAGCAGGTGGTACAGAGAGGCTGTGGTATCAGGAGACTCTCAAGAAATTTTTTGTTCAGGATGGAGCTACCATCTCTGCTAAGGGTCACAAACATCAGGTGCCCTCTGGGGCCCAGCCGGCTGGTAACGTAAATGCACCAGGCTGGCCTCGCTGAAGACAATAGTCACTAAACAACCCGTAATGGACCCAAGAATAACCCCTAGCTAGTTACACTACCTTGGTGGTTCTCAAACTTTACCAGGCACCTGAAGCCACTGGGGGACTTGTTAAAACACAGATTTCTGGGTCCCACCCCTGGAGTTTCTGATTCAGTAGGGGCCCAGGAATTTGCATTTCTAACAAGTTCTCAGGTGGTGATCAGGTGATGCTGATACTCCCAGCCTGGGAACCACACTTTGAGAACCACTGCTCTACCTAGTTTTAAACTCACTGCCCGGGCCAAACAAAACACAGCCAGCAGATTGTAGGTGTACAGCCCTTATTTCTTCCTAGCGGAAGCCAAAATCTTACCTTGGCCACCATCTAAATGGTACAGTCCTTTTTAGGGAGAGCTTGGCAGATTGGACACACCTGCTTTTGATCCAAGGTGAAACTCAAGAACTCCTGCTGGCTCAGCCCTTGGAACCTCCGTGGGGTTGTCTCACTGTAGCAGTTGGGTCTCTTGAATTAGATGCAACCCTTGCCAGACAGGGCTCATAACATCTGAAACGTGCACAAGGTCATTGAGCTGGCAGCAGCCGTTTGCTCTGGGGACATTCCTGGTTTGCATTCCTTGTCTCACAGGGGGAACCTGGAAAGGAAGGAATATCCGTCTCTGAAGAGGTGAATCCCCCCAGTCTCTCACTACCCCCTGCCTGCTCAGCTTCTCCAGTCACAATAACTCCTATCCCCAGCAGGGCACAGGCACATTTGTCTTTTTTAATATATATTTAAAAGGTATCGATAGCCCAAAAGGCCAGAGGGACACACACAGTCCTACTCGGGCAGGGCAGCTGGCATTTTCACATGTAAAGTCTTTCTCATTTCACTTGAAGAAGGCCAGAGCAGCAAGGGACCTCAAAGGTCATTTGACCCAATCCCCCAGGGCCAGAGAGGGAGGTAAGGGTTGCAGGGTAGGGCAGCCAAGGAGGGACAGAGTCAGCTTTGAGCGCTTTTGATCAATGCATCCTGCTGATTCAAGGACATACCTGTGGCCAAGGATAAGGTCTGGGGCTGGGAAGGTGGAGGGGTGTCTCAATGCCTTTTTCATCCATGTAGGATTGGTTTCCATTGGCTTTTTCTTCTTTCTCTGTAGTATTTCAGCCAAAGTCTATACCTTACCTCAGCCTCTGTGTCCTCTCAGCTGCCCTCAGCACCCCAGCCACTGAGTTCATCCTGCCTGGGCAGAACATTTCCTCCCAGCTGCGGGCTCTGTCTTTCCAAGGGAATTAGAATGAAGTTATCTTGCAGGCTCTACTGCAAGTCTTCCCTGGGACTACCACCAGCATATCAACCTGGTGGCCTGGGTCTGCAGCCCCAGACCAGTCCCAGTGGTGTCCCCTTGCATCCTGACAGCAGGTGCCACCTGCTGCTGGCATACCGTCTTGATCAGGGCTGTATTTCTAGGCCAGGCTCAGTGCTTGGAATGTAATTGGCATCAATTCAATTGTGCATGAATAAATGGATGAATAAATACGCTTTGCTCATTCCTTTCATTTGGACTCAGGCCTCTTATTGGGAACCTCAAAGCTCACCATACGGTGACTCATGCATGACTCATGTCAGTGGGATCTTGGGCCCCTTGAAGGTAGCCTCTGCCACAGGGTCCCTGCCTCTAGGCCCCAGCTAACCTTTCATTTGTGGGATGCTTAGTGTAGCCCAGGAACCATGCTAAATGATTCACACATGTTATTGATTCTCCCAGCAACCACTGAGATGGGTATTGCCGTCTCTGTTTTATAGGCAGCTTAAATGAAGATGTTGAGAGTTTGAGGGACCTGATTTAACTAATCCTCAGCTTCCTCCTGAGGGTTCCTGTAGGCTGACTCTGACCTGAGGCCCAAGACACTCACAAATGGTGATGGTCATCGCCAAGAGGCAGTGTTGTCACTGGTTAAATCACAGGAGATCTGGCTTCTTCACCTGCTTCCTTCTGAGACTGGAAGGGTAAACTGAGGCAAGCCACCATAATGGGCAGTCCAGCCACATCTGAAAGAACAGGACTGCGGTGCCTGCCTTTATGGGCTCTGCTCCCCTTGCGCACTTCCTCCTATCACTGTGGGAGATGCCACCTGTAGGGGCGGGTGCCCTCTGACCCCGCCTCTCAGGCCTGCAGCTGGCTTTGACACTGGCAGATGGGCCTGGGCATGACTATGCTCCTGGTTGGCAGGGAAGCTAGTGCCTCAGTCAGGCACCGTCCTATGGTCACCTTCATTATACAGCTCTATCTCGTGTCACTCTTCTTCTTGATGTCTTCTCATTGTAGCTGTGGCACTAATAATGTCAGAAGTTCAACTTAAAAGTGAGTGGGAAGGGTGCGCTGTAACATGGACTCAGTGCGCACGGCAGCTGCCTTCTGCCTCCTCCGGTCTTCTTGCCTCTCCCCTCCTCCCTCCACCCCAGCTCAGAAGTCTCCCTGGTCTGACACCCAACTTCCTTTTCTCCTTGTCTTTGTCCCAGGGAGCTCTGGTGTGTTTGCCTGTGCATGGAAGCTCATAGACAGGCCCTTTGAGTGCAAGTGAGGTGCTGATGCTTGCGTTTTGATAAGCTGCAAAACTCCCGATCCACACCCGCTCTTCTTGCATCCCCTCCTCTCCTGTATGCACATCGGCACAGGAGCTGTTATTCCCGCTAAATGAGTCAGGGGAGAGATCTTGGAAGAGTAATTAATTTGAGCAGATGTGTGTCAATGTCCTAGGAAATAAAAGATGTCAGTACAAACCACCTGTGCACGCTCCGGCCACAAAGCTGAGCTCTGCCAATGCAGGTGGACCTCTCTTTAGGAAAACTTGCTAGGTGGAGGCCATTTGCATGACAAAAAGACTTCCCTTTGCAGAAGAATATGCTGTGAGGTTCCTTAAAATTGGAGCTCTTTGGGTTAGTGTTTCGCAGGTCATTAGATACCTGACTGAGAGGCTTTGGGGACTGGGAAACTGTGTGTTCAAGCTTGAGAATCAGTGCCAATTACAGATCCTTTAGAAATGATGATGAAGCATCCCAGAAATTATATGCAAGGCCGCGGGGAAATGCAGTCTGACTCGCCAAAACGTGTGTGCACACACCTCTTTAGCGATGGCGCCATCGTAGGAGGCCAGGGACTCCTTCGTAAATGTGCCTATTTTTCTTTAATGAGGAGCCCGGAGAACAGGAAGGAGCAAGGCTTTCTGTGCTAGTTTCCCTATTGATCCTGTAGGCTGCTTAGTATGACATTCCCTTGGGCCGGGAAATTTCCTAACTGAAAATCATAGTTCAATTCAGGGGCCTTTAAAGATTTTTTGTCGTATGATGTTTCTCTAGTAGACTTCCTTTCCACTCCCCAAGGCTCCTATTTCCTGCCTTGTCTGGCTTCAGATCTTCCACGGCCCCTCCCACGCCCTCCCTCCCAGCTCAGCCTCTCCCCGCAGCCTTCACGGAGGAAGCAGAAGCTTCCACCCCCACGTCTGCACGACCGCCTGCCATCCCGCTCGGATGCGCCCTCCCGAAACTCCTCCACGGGCGCTCTGGATCCCAGCCTCTCACCTTCTTAAGGCCCCCCACCCTTGGGTCTTCTGTTCTCTGTCATCTTTGAAAGAGCCGCCTGCAGGATGCCTCCTCTCCCTGTTCCTGTTCGTTTCTGCTCCCTTTTGCAGCCGAGCAATCAGAAGAGTTGCGGGCACACTCTGCCTCCACTTCTGCACCTCCCAGTCACCCTCCTGTCCACTTCAATCTGGCGGCCGTCTCCGCTAATCCACTCGACAAATTGTGGAGGTCACTCGTAGCTTCTGTGTTGCCCAATCCTGCGGACACCCTGATGTCCTCATCTTGGTTCTCAACGGCATTCGACGCCCCTTCCTTCTTGGAGTCACTTTCTCTAGGCTCTCCAACCCTGGGTCTTTCTCTCTCTGTCTCCCTTTCTGTTTATTCCCTCTTTACTCGTGTCTAAATGTTGGATGTCCCAAATTGTAGCCCCAGCCCTTCTGTATCCACGAATTCTTGCTAAGTGAGCTCACCTATTGCCGTGCTTTAAATACCATCTATACATGACGACTTCCAGCTTTTTCTGTTGAGCGCTGGTCTTGTAATTCCATCTATCTACTTGAATTTTGTATTTGACTGTCCTTTAGATATCTTAAACATATAGAAAAAAACCAAACTCTTGATATCTCTTTCCAAACCTGTTTCTCCCTAAATCTTCCCCCATCTCAGCAAATGGCACCATTGTCCACCAGTTTGTAAGACCAAAAACCTGGGTGGGGGTCAACCCGGGCTTCTCCTTTCTCTCACCCTCCATATCCCACATCTCAGCAAGTCCTGCTGCTTTACCCATGACCTGTGTCTCAGATGTATACCCTTGTCTCCATCTGCCCTGCCACTTTCCAGCCAGGCCACCACCATCCCTTCGTCCAATCTAGGACAACAGCCCCCTGACTGGTATCTCTCCTTCCACTCCTCTTGCTCCTTGTTTTTCACAAAGCACAGCATTTTAAACACTATGCACTTAAAATGTGTAATTCAAACTGTTTCATGTTACTCCTCTGCTTAATACCTTTCAGTGGCTACTCATATCCTTAAGATGAAACCCTAACTGCTTTCTATGCTTTATATGGTCCTGTATATTCAGGTCCATCTAGGTCTCCAACCTCTCCTTGCATTCTCTCCCTGACCAGCTGCCCTCCTAACAGCTATTTCCGCCCATCTAACATGTTAGCAGAGCCCTGATTTTGTTCTGGGAAAGAGGTGGCTACGTTTTCAGAGAAGGTGAGCTCTCCTCCTATCCACTGAAGGTGGCCTTGGTTGATCTAAGTTAATCATGGTAGTACCATGAACTTGGTCTCCAAGAATGGCGTAAGGGTCGGCCTGTGACTTGGTTCTGGCCAGTGGGGACTGGAGAGAATGTCTGCTGGGGACCTGTGCCCTTGTAAGAAATTTAGGCACGAGGAGATGACTCCATGCCATCCTCCCTGCTTTGTGGATGTTGGAGGGTGAGAAGGTGGTGCTTGGACCAGCCCCAATAACCAGGAGGGGGACACTGTCCACATACCAAGGAGGAAAGATGGAAGGAGCAGGTCCTCAAAGACATGGTTGAGTTTCAGAATCAACCACGGAGTTGACAACCTCCTCTTGAAAGGGATAATAATGTCTTTATAGTTCTGTGTTCACGTTTAGGAAGGCTGTCTGTTGCTGGTAGCTGAACACACCCGCTAGCCAACATCCCTCCTCTTGCTCACTGTGTGTGTTCCGGCCTCACTGGCCTTTCAGCCGTTGGTCCTGCCAAGCTCAGGAGGTCGGTGCGTGCTTCTCCCTCTGTTCGGAGCGCTCTCTGCCTGCTCTTCACACAGCTCTCAGCTCTCAGTCATCCTCGCATCATTATTTCTTTACCTCTGCTCCTTGTCAGTTTCAGTCATGGCCCCCGGCATATTTTGAAATTATTTCTCTGTTTCCTTTTTTCTCCCCCTCTAGATATCAAGTTCCGTAAGGGCAGACAGAGACTGTATATCTCATTCACCCCTCAGCTCGGTCACCTGCAAGGTACATCACAGGGAGAAGGTGCTCACCACCGACTTGCTCTTTTTTTTTTACATTTCAGAATATTATGGGGATACAAACATTTTTGTTACATAAATTGCTTTTGTACCATTTAAGTCAAAGTTACAAATGTGCCCGTCTCCCCGATGGTGTGCACTGTACCCGTTAGGTGTGAATGTGCCCAACTTCTCCTCCTCCCACCACCTACTGGTTGATGGTTGGCATAAATGGAAAAATGATCTGATCCATGTTCCTGTTCACGCCCTTATCCTCTGCTGCTCGGTGACATCTCACACTTTATACTTTAGCCACACTGAAGTAGTTTCTAGAATGTTCCTTAGTCTTTCTCATATTTGGACCTTTGCATATGCAGCTCAGTCTGCTGGAACGGCTCTCCTCCTTCACCCAGACACCTCCCACTCTCCCGTAGGTCTCAGCAGAGATGCCGCTTCTTTCTGGAAGCCTCCCTCTCCAGATAACACACCCTCAGGAGCTTGGCCTCGCCCAGCAAAGCACTCATCAGACTGTGCCGTACGTCCCTGCTTCTCTGATTCCCCCCAGACTGTGAGCTCCTTGGGGGAACCTTCTTTATCACCATGTCCTTGACATCCACCCTACATCAGGCACTCAAAAATTACTTGTTGAATTAATTCCTTTGACTTGTATTTTTGAATGCCCGCTGTATGTCAAACGTTGTGTTAAATGTTGTGGATACAAAGATGAATAAGAAATTGTCTCTATTTTTACGTGCTAGAAAGGGAGACAGGCCTATTAACCAGTAAATATCATACAGTGTGATAAGAGTACAATGAATTCTGCCAGGGAAGTGGGAGATGGGGTGTCAGGGAGAGTTTCGGAGAAGTTGGAGGAAAGATAGAGTGAGGTCCACACCAACAAAGTTATTTCCAAAGAGCAAGGATGGATATCTATGTCTATACCTATATGTCTATATCTATATGGCTATGTCTGTGTCTAAGCTTACATCTAAGTCCGTGTCTAAGTCTGTATCTATGTCTAAGTCTATGTCTATGTGTAAGTCTATGTCCATGTCTAAGTCTATGTCTATGTCTAAGTTTATGTCCATGTCTAAGTCTATGTCTATGTCTACGTCTGTATCCATGTCTAAGTCAAGTCTATGTCCATGTCTAAGTCTATGTCCATGTCTAAGTCTATGTCTATGTCTACGTCTGTATCCATGTCTAAGTCAAGTCTATGTCCATGTCTATGACTAAGTCTACATCTAAGTCTATATCTGTGTCTAAGTCTGTGTGTCTATGTCCATGTCTATGCCTGAGTCTAAGCCTATACCGTGTTTCCCCGAAAATAAGACCTACCCATAAAATAAGCCCTAGCAGGATTTCTAAGCATTTGCGCAATATAAGCCCTACCCCGAAAATAAGACCTAGTGATGGGCGTGGCTACGCAGCGTATCTGCACAACCCATGCATTTCGTCGAGGAGCAGTAAAGAAGATGAGCAGCCCTTCCCATCTGCCCCATCGAGACAGCTACTATCCCAGAGGTGACCGGAAAGGTGCGGGCAGCCCCACCAACAAGGTCGGCTCCCCCTTTCGGGTCAAGGCCATCCTGTGCGTGCTGCAAGCTGAGGCTTTGAGGGGAAAGTCCCCTCAGTAAAGTGAGGAGTGGGACGCTCTGCTTTAGGTATTGTGTGTCCCCAGGGGGAAGAAGGAAAGCTGTGGCTGCCATTTTACTCAGCACTGTGGGCCTCTCTCACCCCACACAAACACCAGGGGACAAGGGAAAAGCTTCAGCAAATAGTTTCCTACTGAGCCCAGAGAGATCATTTCTGCTCCACTGTGCAGATTGGACACAGTGCACACTGGATCTCTGATAAATGAGCCAGCCCTTACACATCAGCTTTGCTGGCCTATCTCTGCTTTTCCTGAGTATCTGTACCACCAGACAAGATGAGCGCAAAAAGAAAGAGCTATTCCGTTGGGTACAAGAAAGAAATTGTGGAGGACTCCAAGGGCAAGAATCTTATGGCTTTCTGCAAAGAGAAGAAGTTGCATATCTGAATGGTCTGAAAATGGTGGGCAGAATACAATAACCTCAGTCTACATGTGGATAGAGGAAATGCTAAGAAGCGCAAGTGTGGTTCATGTCGGCAACCTTTATTTCCTGAGCTGGAAGACATGATCGGTGAATGGATTGCTGCAGGAGAGCAAAGGCTTTGGTTGTGTGAAGGGCTGATATTCAAAGATTTGCCCTTGCAATGGCACCGCAATTGGAAATATCCCCGGAAGATTTCAAAGCATCACAACACTGGCTGGATCTCTTCCTTCAGCGACATGAACTGTCTCTAAGAAAATCGACAACACTGTTTAAGTGGGAAGATGCTGAAGTTATTAAGCGAGCACTTGCATTCAAGTCCTTTGTTGATGGCATCGACTTTTCTAAATACCAACTTTGCAACATGATTGCTATGGATGAAACTGCAGTGTTTATGGGTCAAGGAGCCCAAACGACAATTGAACAGAGGGGTGCCTCCTCAACCTACGTTCCTTCCACTGGTCACGAAAGTTCATGAATTACCTGTATTTTGGCAATTCGTCTGGATGGAAAGAAAGTCACGCCTCTTATCATCACTAAGGGCAAGAAAGATAAGATTGAACGTGTTTCCAACATTTATGTTCTTGAAACCAAAAAAGCCTGGTGCACACAAGCACACAAGCACACAAGCAGTTATAAGGAAGTGGCTTGATTTAATGCTGCCACTTGTTTTGTGAGGTGGCCAAAGAGGTCTGCTAGTCTGGGATTTAGCCAGCACTCACTGTGCTAAAGACATGAAGAACTTCCTTGCAGAGAGAAGAATAGATCAAATAATGATTCCTGCAGGAATGACTGCCTATCTGAAGACTCTTGATATTCCAATAAACAAGCCATTCAAAGATCGTTTGCGCATAGAAATTAACGACTACATTGAAAATAGAATGACAAGAAATCAGCGTGGAAACTTTGTGAAGCCTAGCCTGCAAGAGGTTGTGATTTGGGTGAAGAATTCATGGGATAAAATCACTGACAGTGTTGTTACCAGTGCACTCCGAGCAGGTTACATGGATAAGAGCTGCTCATTTAATGAGAGCTCTATTGCTCGACATGAGAGATTGGGGCCAGTGTTTCTAAAGGAAACAGAGTCGCAAGAAATTCAGGATGGAATTCAGGGTTTGGAGAGTTATGATGATGTTCCAGAAGAAGACAACCTAACTATATTTGAATAAATGTAGATTGTTGTACCGTATTTAAAAAACAATAACACATCCCTTGAAAATAAGCCCTAGGGTGTCTTCTTGAGGAAAAATAAACAAAAGACCCTGTCTTATTTTCAGGGAAACGTGGTATCTATGCCTTGGCTAACTCTACCACACAGGTGTTGAGCTGCCCCTGCCCTGTGTCCGAGTCCTGCTCCCTCAGCCGAGCCCAGGGCAGGCGGCAGAGTCTCAGGGTAACGTAAAGGCAATTTCTTTGGCTGCTTCTCTTTAAAGAACGACACTCAGACTGCCCCTGGATCCTGTTTGGCTGCCTCAGCCAGTGCCTTGCCAACATGTTTGCATAGGGCATCTGTAGGGGACCTGCAGCTTGTGGGCCGTGTGTGTTTCGCCTGTTTTGCGCGGCTCCCTAATTTCCTGACACGGGGCAGCATTCTAATTTCTTCTGTAAGGATATGAAAGGAAAAGGGAAACCGTGGCTCTGGATGAGTCCCTCTGTTGCAGCCTCTGGGAGACCTCCCCGAAGTCGTTCTCCAGCCCAATTAGAAACCTGCTTGGCTTTTAGGAACGGGAGCGCCTGCTGCCGAAGACTCCCGTTCCGAGCCCTAATTACCGCTTGATGGAATGAATAAAGACGTTGTGTTTTCTACATTTTACTTACAGAGTTGCTGATGCGGTGGATGTTGGGCGAAACGTCTCTTTCCTCCGAGAGATTAAAAAATAAGTGCCTCAGCGACAGAGCCGAGCCGCTGTGTTAGCGACAGACTTTCCCTCCTGTTCTCGCTCGGCCCGGCGGTCTGAGCTGGTCTGGGCCCTGTCTGTACTTTCTGCTCTTCTGGAACCAAGGTGGAAGGTGCCTTGGCCATCTAGTCTGGCTGCTTAAAAAAAAAAAAAAGACGCAGCATTTATTGAGCACCGGCGTTGTGTCAGGGGTTTCCCAGTCTGTTTCTCTCATTTCCTTCTCACAAGGACGTTGTGCAGTGGCTGGCTGTGCCCATTGTGCAGATGAGGACACTGAGGCTCAAAGCGTTAGTTAGTAAGTACCCCGCCCGAGGTCACACTGCTAGCAGTGCAGAACAGTGGTTCAAATCCTGCCTCCTGGTGCCAGGTCCGTGATCTTTCCCCGGTGGCCCCAGGGACGTGTTCCTGGCCTGCTCGGTGACGTCTGCCCGACCAGTTCTCTCCCTTGACAGAGATGGCAGATTATGGTGGTGAACTTCCACTGCCTAACAAAACTGCCCCCAAACTTCATGGCTTAAAACAACAGACTTTATTGTTTTCTATGGCTCTGTGTTGGTTAGGTGGCCCTTTTGGTCTGGGCCAGGTTGGGCTGGGAGACCTGGGATGGCCTCATTCAGTATCAGATGGGACAAGGGCCACAGGGCCCCTTGTCCTCCAAGGGGCTAGCCCAGCCTGGCCTCTTCTCCCATGAATTCCCTATGTCCATGCGACACAGACTTCCATCCTTTCTCCTTGAAGATATCTTTGCTGCCTCGAACCCTGTCTGTCTCTGTTCATTTGCGTGGTGGTGGAAGAGTCCCAGCTGCAGAAGAGGGAAGCCTGAGGCATAAACACTTGTACATCCTCTGTTACTTCATGTTGGTTAATATCCAGTTGGCCAAAGGAAGTCACACATCCCAGTCCAGATTCAAGGGTTGGAGAACAGTCTCCTGCTTTTGGTGTGAGGGGCTGAGGGGACACGCCTGCAGGATGGGAAGACTTTGTGGCCTTTCTGCAGTCTCCCACAAAGGAAGTGCCACTCTTCGGAAGGCCATTTCATGCCTCCTGGTCCCATAAACTACAGGTTTGGAGAGGGGGCTTACTGACTTCCACATCTGGACAGGATGTCATAAGGCTATTCCAGACGGGTAACTCAAATTTTGTTGTTGTTGTTGTTTTAACATGCAGAGAATGTGAAAACAAAACCTCCCTTTGGTAATTTGTCCATGTTCTCAAAACCAGCCATTATCTTTCATGATTTTAATTTCTCAGGACTACCTGCTTCATCTGAGCCTGGGAGCGCACGCTTGGAGTCGGTGGTAGACAAGGTCCCTGCTCTGGGCTCATGCTTCAGAGATGAAGGAAGGGACAGCTTGGTGGCCCCGCCTTCCCTCCTCTCTAGGGCTGGCAGCACGCTCAGGCTTCCCTTCCTGAACTTAGCGTGGTCCCCATCCCCCGTGATCTGAGAGATGCAGACCAGAGACGCTTAGGCCCTTTGAAGGAAGGAGAGGTTCAGAAGGATGAGTCAGTGACTGTCTCTAGATATCTTGCCAGCTCTGTCTCTCAGCGTCTATATTCTTCGCCCCCTGGTCTCTCTCTTTGTGTTTCCATGGCCATAGTGACCTGTTTTCAGAACAGGAAATGCTGTGATCAGAGGTTCGTGGAAACCAGTTTCAAGGCAGTCTGCTTTGGCTGTTCCTGGGGTGTAGGCCCCAGTTCAAGGTTGCCCTGAAACTCTCCTTCCCACAGGGAAGCAGGAGCTATGCATGCCTTGGCCTTTTCAGCTCAGCCTTCTCAGGTGAATCACCCAGGAGCTAGTCAAACACGGCATGATGGAATCCCTGCGCCAGGGCCCGAGACCCAAAGGTGAAAGAATGGCTTTTGGTGGCTCTAACAGCCAGGGAGCGTTTAACAATCTGGGGCTGGTTTTGGGTTTTATTAATACGCTTTCCTGAGTTGGCTTAGGCACCTAGCCCAGGGCCTAGCACATGAGCAATGCTCTAGAAGTGACCTTGCCCTTTGACTGCTGTGCACGTGGCTAAAGCCCTCTGGTGGAAGGTTCCAGAAAGGATGGTATGGACAGCCATGATGCAGGTATGCATTGGGGGGAAAGGTGAGACCTTCAGAGTGGGAGCCCCTAAGGCCTACTCCCTTCACACTTAGAATCAGGAAACTCCTGGAGCTGCTCCTCTCATGAGTGGGAGGGCACCCCCGAATCCCCCCTCCCCCCCAGCCTGCTGGCTTTCAGCATGGCTGACTCCTGATACACTGTCAGCCTTTATGGGTCCCATTACAGCAAGAAAGTAAGAGGTTTTATAAGGGTATTTTTGTGTGTGAGTGTCTTAAAAAAAAAAAAAAGCAGAGTTTTCCTGCAAATTAAACAAATGTCAAATCAGCGTTGGTTGCCTGAATGGCAGCCTTCCAGAAGCAGCGCCTCAGGCTAAGCCTGGGAAACTGGGGGTTCCCACTCTGGGGGCCTCCCAGCAAAGCCCACCCGGTTCTTGCTCTGCTCCTTGAACAGAGGGCTGAGGAGGGATTCTGGGCTTTGCTTTGCTCCCACGCTCAGGGCTGGAGGCATCCGGTTCAGGAGTGCTGAGCCAGAGGCCCAGGTCTTCATGGTTCTGTTCCCATCACAGGCAGCATCTGGAATATGTATAGAAGGGAAAATTGGAGGGGCAAATCTGCAGCTGTCTTCAGATTCTCAAAGAGGCTGGTGAGCTTAAAAAAGGTTGAGAACTGATGAGAGCTAGGCCAGCCCCTCGTCTGGGACAAGAGGAATGTAAGGCCCACACCGGGCAAGGGACCTGATTCAAATCATGTAGCGTATTATTAGTGGCTTTTTGTTTAAAGATCAAATCCCCATGTTTGAGGGGAGGGGCAGTAGCGAGGAGATGGGGAGTCTTTTTCTCATTTGCTAGCCATTTGCAAGCAGCTCGTCTCTTAATTGATCACGGATTTTTTTTTTTGTTTTTTGTTGTGTTGTTGTGGTATTTTTTTTTTTTTAAGTTGGAATCACTCCCAGAAGTAAAGGGCTGAGATGAGCAAAATAAATAAGGAACAAACAGGCTCAACGTCGGGGGAAGTAGGAGATAAAAAGTGACGGAGTTTGGGGAAGAGTGACTCAAGCTGAATGGAGCAGGGCATCGCTGCGCTCTTCCTGGTCCAGGCGTAATAAGACGAAGACAGGGCAGCGTGAAGCACGAACAGCCGGGAGCTTCCTTAGTTTGTTTTCTGGTACAGCGGGGCTGAGGGGTTGCCACTGTTCTCTTTCAGTGAGGAGCCCCTGGCTTGGAGGATTGATATGGAACTTTCCCCTTCTGGGCTGCTGAGCCTTGCTTTGATTTTGCCTGCTCCTGTCCCCAGCTCATTCCCCAGCCAGCAGCCCAGGGTGCCTTGCCTCTGCTCTCATCCTCCTCTTTCATCCACAGTTCCTTAAATCCCCACCTTGCACCACTTACAGTATTGATCAGGATGCCTCTAGGGGCCAGGCCAGCTCTGTGGATCCGCCCCCTCTTCTTTCTTTGTTACTTTTGACAAGCTGTGGAGCCTCCTCCTGGTTTCTCTGAAATGATAAGAAGGTTGAAAACATCCTTTTGCCTCCTGGGACCAGTCTCCCTTTAGAGGACAAAATAGAACTCTATAGGCATTGACTGCCACCCCGCCCTCTCTGGGAAGGGGTGGGTGGCCACATGGGGACCCCACCTGAAGAGGAAGGAAGGTGCCAGCTTGGCATTTTCTAGACATTCCCCCAGGCCAGCCGCATTTCAGCCCTTTACAGGCAGGCATTGATCGCCCATTTTACAGATGAGCAAATGAGAAGTGCAAGAGCTGGAAAGGCTCTGAACACAGAACCGTCTGAGCCAGGAGCCGGGTTGAAGTCTGACTGGGTGTGAGGGCATCCGCCCTGCTTTACTCTTCCAGCTGCATTTTCATGAGTGTGTTATTAATACTAAAAATATGACCATCGTGTTCAGCGCTAACTCTGACAGAAGAGGAGGAGGCAGGTGGCTGAGGGAGGATCTTCTGATGAGGAACCTCCAGAGCTGAGGTCACAGACGGGAGCGCTGAGTCCTGCCGCAGACAGGCTTTGTGCAGAAATGCTGTTGTTTTGTTTTGCCTGGAAATGACCTTGAATGAAAATGCCAGGGCAGGCATTTCCCACCTCTCCCTCCTGCCACTACCCTGCCAGCCCACACCTATTGTACTGGCTAGGTTAGCTCTGGAGCGCGATTCTGCATCTCTCTCCCCGATTTTGTGTTCAGCAGCATCAGGTCGGTAGCTTGAGATTATCCATTTTGGGTTGTATGCACACCATGGAAATCAGCAAGCAGTGCAAATCCGGGCTTTTTATTTATTCAGTTGGTTAAGTTGTTTATTTTTTGCCAGCCGGTTTACCTGAACGCTACTGCCTGTAGGCATGTGCCTTGCGCCCTCCTTCTGAAAGCCTCTCTGGTTTGTTCTAGGCACGTTCGCCGAGTCAGTTTATTTAATTCAGTCTCACTTACGTCTCATGACCAGCCTGTGTGGGGGATGTCACTGACCCCCATCTGGAAGACAAAGAAACACGCGTGGGGTGTAGGGCCAGAGGTTGGGCTCAAAGACAAGTCCCTTGCCTTCAAGCCCAATGCCCCTTGATGGCTTTGCTCCTTGGTTCTCAACTGGGGCTGGGGGGGTGCCCCCACGGGACAGTTGGCAATGTCCGAAGGCGTTTTCGATTGGCACGAGTAGAGGCAGTGCTCCCAGCGCCTGGTGGGTGGAGGCCGGGGAGGCTGCCAGACACTTCCATCGCACAGGACAGGCCTCCCAGCGCAGCGCTGTCTGGCCTGGGTGGCGGTGGTGCTGAGGCCGAGGAGCCCCAAGCCCGGCCCGGCTGCCGGCGCCCTGGACGTTGCCCTGCTTCTCCCGTCTTGGGAAGAGATGGGCTAGATAAAGGTGACGTTCATCTTGGGCAGGATGGGGGAAAAGCGGGCTGTCCCACCAAGGTGGCTTTCCACATGGTGGCAGGGCAGGCTCGAGGCCTAAGCGGGCTCGTGTCCGGATCCAGGAGGTCAGCCTGGGGCAGTAGGGGGTCACAGTCATTGCCAAGCAGACGGGGCTGTGGCCTGAAGACAAATAAGGACCCAGTAGCATTTCATGGGCAAAGAGAAGTATAGGGTGGTGACAGATACAAAGAGACCCCGTCCCAGGGGGACTGGCTGGCCTCTCAGCCTTTAAGTCAGAGGTGGGGCAAATGGCGTCAGGATGCAGAGAAGAGGTTTTGCAGGACTGTCAGTGGTTCCCAAATCTGCCTCTCATCAGAATCATCCAGGGAGCTTTAACGAGAGGAAAAATGTGTATGTCCAGACCCTGCCCCAGACTTTGGCCGGAAGTGAGGCCGGGAACTCTAAAGCTCCCAAAGTGCTACTGACGACCAGCCAAGGGTGGGGTCCCCCGGGATAGATGAGCGTGTCATTTGTCAGCGAGGGCTGTCGAACATCAGCACGCGTATGTCGGCGAGGCTAGGAACCAACACTCGCTCGTGCAACAAAGCGTTTGAGGACTTAGCACACGCCCGTGCCGCTCTGGCCTCACAGCAGGAGGGTGGACGGGCTCCCTGCCCTCGCGGAGCATGCAGGATACAATTAGCCACAGGGGACAAAATCTCTCCAAGCCTCCTTGT
This sequence comes from Mirza zaza, assembly GCA_008750895.1. Taxonomy (NCBI): domain Eukaryota; kingdom Metazoa; phylum Chordata; class Mammalia; order Primates; family Cheirogaleidae; genus Mirza; species Mirza zaza. The sequence goes on from VSMD01085620.1 coordinate 68,434, forward strand.
TTCTCATCGGTTGAATAAGACGAATAATACTTAGAGCCCAGGGTCTTTGCAAGCATCACATAGAGGAGCAATGGGGAAACCATCAGCAGGTTCCTAGCGTAGCATCCAGGCTGTTGCGGGTTCTCCGCAGCTGTGTGCCGTGCATGGCTCTCGGTGCAAGAGCTTTCTCTCCTTCAGTTCACATTCCACGTATATCGTGGGTCTGCTGTGTGCCAGGGATGTCCCAGGCTCCGAAGGACGTTGAAGTGGGGGAAACCTGTCTTCATCCTCGGGGAGCTGCCAGCCCGGTAGGGAGGTAGGTGTGCAACCCCCGGCCCTTCAGTGTATAGCGTGCCAGGCACGCGGGCACACGGCTAAGCGTGGCCCGTTTTCTGTGGGTCTGGGGCGAGAGGGTGTGTGGGTCAGGGGAAGCTGCTTAGAGAGGACTGGAAAGGGAGTTGCTGGGTTTTGCAGGATGAATAAAGGTTTTCTAAAAGGTGGAGAAGCTTGTAGGTGGTAGGGGCAGAATGCACAAAGGTGGGGGGCTGGGGCGAGGCTGTCCGGGGTGTCTGTACCTTTGATTCTTGCCCTGTTTTTCTCTCTGCTCTCCTCCCCTCATGAGGAATGCCACCCATCAGGTGCAGACGCTTGAGAAAGTTCATCTGCTTGGTGCTTGATTTATCATCCAAACCTTCAGTAACGGATTTCCAGTCTCATAAAATATTAAATATATCCATATATTGAATATCACATTTTGATATGTTTTCACGGCTCATTTGCCACTGACGTCAAGGACAGATTCACATTTTTCATGGCAAGGGGCCCAGATGTGTCCTCGTACCGTGTTTTATTGTATGCCCTCGCCATGCCCCTCCTCTGCAGACCCGCATTCCCCCGAGTCTCGCCTGAGCAGCCACGGTGACAGCCCACTTGGCGTGGACCGTGGCAGTCCCGGGTCAGAATGGCCACATATGTCATTACATAGCACTATAAATGTTTGCGGAAGGAAGGACAAGGTCCCTGCCAGGCTTCTCCAGGTCCCACATCAGACGGGGGCCGAGCCAGTGGCAGAGCCTGGGTGGGGGCCGTGTCTTCCTGCAGGCGTGTGTTCCATCCGTTCAGCCTCTCGTGCTTTCAGCCGCCATCGGTGGGCACCTGCTAGGTGTCAGGTGCCAGGCCAGGCTCTGGGGATTTTAAGAGGGAAAGTCACTGGGCACGAGAGTGCTGCAGGTGGGAGCATGCAGTGGGGTGGGGAGTGACGGGCCACAGGAAAGACTTCAGAGAAGGGACACCCCTTGAGCTCAGGCTTCAGCTGAGTGTGCAGGATCAGGGGGAGGACAAGGGTGTTCCAGCCAGAGCGTGGGGTGAAGCTGCCTGTTTGGAGCTGGTCGCTATTACGTGTGGCCAGGGCTAGAGGAGTCACGGTGGGGCCTGGTGGGAGTTAAGTGTGGACAGGATGCAAGAGCAGGTCATGGGGCCTTAGAGGCCACAAAATTGAAGGAATTTGGGCTGTCTCCCAGAGACAGTGAGGGACTGCCATGATCCAGGGTGTGACTGGAGGATGGCTTGAAGCAGGGAAGCCCCGAGGCAGGGACAGCAGTCAGGAGGGAGGCTGGCTCAGCAGTCCAGGCGAGAGACGGTGAGGGCTGTAGACGGAGCAGGAGGACTGGACATTCAGGAAGTGGACTGGGCAGCAGTGACTGATGCAGGGGCTCTTAGGCCGGTTCCCCTGAAAGTATACCCTGAGGAAAGGATTTAGGCTGTAAGAGGTTTAGTTGCAGAGTGATCCTGGGAAATGCCATGGCAAAGTGAGGCAGGGAAGGGAAGGAAGCTGATAAAAGGTGTAGAAAGGACAGGTTGCCATGTGGACGCTTGGGCTTAGCCTCCTTGGGGTCTCTTGGAGCCTGGGGAACATGCCTCCAAGGTGTCCCCTAATGGAGCGGGAAGCTGGGGTGCTTATCATCCAGTTTCCATTGCATGGGTGGAGAGTGCTCCCCTGTTTATCACCATGGCGCTTTGGTCTGCAGGGGGCCCAGGGAGAGCCCTCAGGCAGAGCAGGGGGCTTGCAGCTTGGGGCGGGGCACTGTGGGCACCTGTGCAGTGGGGAGGGGCTGATTGCAGGACAACTGGTTGGATGGAGATGGCATTCAGAGAGAGTGGCCACTCAGGGGCAGAAAGGGGATGCCTAATTCAGCTTGGCCATGCTGAGTTTGGGGCACCTATGGGGGGGCCATGTGGAAGCATCCACCAGGCAGCTGACTGCTGGGGTCTGGGATTTAGGAGAAGGGTGTGGGCACGAGACACAGAGTTGGTCTGCATTTGGGTAGAGATGCATGGCCGAAGCCATGGGCTTGGATGACATCACTTATAGTCACCTAAAGAGAGCAGAGAGCAGATGACAGAGGAAAGAGCTCGGAAACACAAGAATTTGTGCAGCAAGCTGGGGAAGAAAGCCTGGCAAGTCACTGAGGAGCAGCCAGAGGGGCAGAAGGAAAAACAAGAGCACGTGAGACCACGGAGACCCAGGGCGACAGTTACTGGGGAGGAAGAGGTTGGAAATGATGGGGGCTGCTGAGAGGGGCCAGGTCCAGTGAGGGTGGAAAAGTGTCCACTGGGCGATGGCGAGGTCATGGGTGGGGCTCCAGGGGGAGTGTTTTCTGTTGAGGGGTGGGAGCTGAAGCCAGCAAGCAGAGACAGCTGTATGAAGTTTTTAAGCAAGGAAGTGTCAAGGTCAAGGTGACATTTTAGAAGATTATTCTGGATTGTGTGTGCAAGGTCAGAGGGAGGAGAAGCTGAGACCGGGGAGGCCAGCAAGGTGGCAGATGAAGGCTGCCAGCCAGCCTGGAGAGTAGCAGTGGGCTCAGAAATGGATTGCAAAGAAGACTTCCCAGGTTTCAAAATTGCTGGGCTAAGGGGGCTTGTTACAAAGGCTTTCAGGTGCCACCAGCCAAACTCTGCTGGGAGCATGTGTGTGTGTATGCACGTGCGTGTATGCGAGTGCTAAATGTTGTCAGTAATACATGTGGTCTCTGCCCTTACTCCTACTGAGAGGTGACCTTGGTCATGACCCTGACCCCTCTGAGGCTTCATCCTCACTGTGGAGGAAGCGATGACCCTCCTCCTAAGTTGTGGGACTCACAGCAACGATGCTTGTCAAAGGTCTGCATAGGTTGTGATGAGCCACGTGAATTTTAACAGGAGGTGCCCCCAGAGGCTGATCTGCCACCTCCTGCCCTGCCCCCTGCCCCCTGCCCCTCTGCACCTGGAGCCCCCAGCCTCACCCTTCTGGAAGCACCTGTGTGTGCTGACCTTGGGTGCTCTCACCTCAAGGTGGACAGCCCTGGCTGGCTGGTGGCCTGCAGACAGCAAAGTGCCCTGCCAGCGGGAGCCTTTCTTCTCTTTCATCTCCCATGCAGGGCCAGTCTGCAGCCACTGGCAGGGGGAGTGTTGAATCTGATGTGCTGAAATACAAAAGCAGATTGATTTGTAGCCACCGGTGCCTGTAACAAATTCCAAGTGAAGTTTGGATCGCGCCGCTGTGGGGTAAAGACATTTTAATTGCGTGTCTTATTTAGTCTGGCTGCATTTCGGAGGCCTGGGGTGGGGGCCCAGCCGTGAGTGCTCCCAGCTTCTCCCCTCCCCTCCAATCGGCCCTGTTAGGGCTCTCAGAGATCACAGCCCTCTGCCCGGGCTCCTCCTGCATCAGGGAACTGGGTGCAGACAGCTGTGGGCGAAGGTGAGGGCAGCTCAGGCTTGCATCTGTTTCAGGTTTCCCCTTTCTCCCCACGTTCTGCAGCTCTCCTGCCTTGTCTCACTCCCTTTCTGCTTCCTCTCTCCCCCCTTTACACTTCTTTATGGACTTGCCTTCCACCACCTTTTCCTCTCCTGTGCTTGCTCTTCCTGGCCTGCCTTTCCTTGCTTCTCTCCACTAACCGGCTGTGTGCTCTTGGGCACGCCACTGACCCTCTCTGAGCCCCCGTCCTCTCCTTTATAAAACGAGGGTTTTATAAAGGAGAGGCTAATTGATGTCTGCGAACCTTCGGTGCAAATGTGATTCCTCCCTGTGTGTGTCTCTTTCCCTCCCACTTCCCTCCTCCTCCTTCTTCTTGGCCTCACCTGCGTTTTTATGGCAGGGCTCAGGGCAGGGACCTCCCCTCTCCCGGTGTGGGTGGAGGCCCGGCTGCTTTCTCTGATCCGTGAGCCTTCCACGGAGACGGATTCAGTGAGGAGCTGCCTTGCTCCCCTCCCCCAGAACAGCCAAGTAATTGAAGAAAACATGAATGTTAATGATGCATTTAGCATTTGGAAGTTAGAGGGGTGATTAATATGTTGTAAGTTGGATATTAACACCTTCACAGAGGCATAATGAAGACAGAATACACACTCAGAGATGAGATTGTTTACTCTTGTGTGCAGCGCTCCCGGCTGCAGCCCCTCGAGAACACGCGGTGTGTCTGCGTGGCAGGGCGGGGGCGGGGCGGGGGCTGTTTTCTGGCCTTGTGGTTCGGGCTGATGAGTCCTCTCACCTGGCTGGCGTCCGCCCAGGCAGCTGGAGTGGAAGGTGGAGAGCTTAGCGGTGCTGGGAGTCGGGACGAGATGGTAGGGGACACTGTCATTCAGGAGCAGCACGCCCCAGTGGCGTGTTCTTTGTGGTCCGTGGAGCAAGAGCAGATAGAAATCCCTACAGTGTCTTGAGCTTCAGGAACTCTGGGGATTTGCCCAGGGTTTGCCCAGGCTGCCCCTCGGAGGTCTCCTCCCCCCAGCAGGGAGGATCCTCGCTGCGGGCGATGCCTGGTAAGTCGCAGGCCCGGGCCGAGCAAAGCGTGTTGATTGGGAACTCTCTGACTAGGGTCTGGTTCCATATGGTGCTCAGTTAGGCCGAGCCACAGGGTCACAGAGTGTCAGAGCAGGAAGAGCCTTGAGATAATACCCAGTCCAAGTCTTGTCATTTTCCATTGGAAACTGAGGCCCAGTGAGCGGAAGGGACTTTGATTTGGACTGACAGCTTGAGGCAGAACCAGGAGAGGGTCGGCTCTCTTTTATTGCACCGCAGGGACTCCAGGCGGTAGTACTGGGACTTGGGGACTGTGGTCCCTGGACTTGATGACTCTCTTGGCCCAGATGTCCAGGAGGCCACAGAGGAACTCCACCCTGATAGCTCCAAGGTGTGGCATGGCAGAGAGGACGTGGAGAGATTGGAATCCCAGCTTTGCCCGGTACTGGCTGCGTGGCCGTGAGAAAGACATTTCATCTCCCTGGACCATTTAGTATCCCCGTTTGTCAAACAGGAATAATAATATTGAATACGTAGTGAAATTGCAAGGATCGCTTGCATCCTAAACACACACACTCAAAAATGATTAGCATTAGCGCGTGTGTGTGTGCAAGCATGCGCATGTGCATGAGATACTAAGTGCGATTCGGGCACAAAAGGCAGGTACTCAAAAAATGATGATAATGGTGGTGAATTATAATTGTTTCTATTACCATCATTATTTGCTTTTATTTGCTTTCATGGCCACAGCCCGCACACCCACTCCTGCCTGTTCTTCAGGATTTGTCTGAGCCACCACCTGCTCTGGGCACAGTCCCTTGCCACCCACGGCCCCAGTGTGGGCTCAGCACCCTCCTGTGTATGGCGTAAGCACCCTTCTCTGTCTGTGGTCACTGCCTCGTCCGACTACAAGCTCAGTGAGGGCCGAGGCTGTGCCTTCTCTTGCCCTCAGCATCCGTGCTCGGTAAGCGCTACTTGCATGTGTGAGTGCTCTAGCTCCAGGCCTGGTGAGCCCAGCCTGGAATGAAGCCACTGGGTGTGAACGTACCGGCTCCTCGTGTTCCAAGAGTAATCCTGAGTTCTGTTGTTCAGTGCAGGGAGCGCTGGGCTTTGGGGTTCATGACATTCCCTCCTAGTGATGGGACTCTGTGACCCAGCTTATCCCCACACAGGGCCAGTTGCAGCTCAAGTCCTGCTGCTTCTGCAAAGCCTGCCCCTTTTCCATACTGCCCCCATGGCACTCGATTCATTCTTCTCCTAACGTGCTTGCCGTATTTCACCTTGTCCCATAATCACTTACTTATGGAATCTACTTCCTCCAGGCTCTTTGCTGACACACCTTGCATATGCCCCTGTTGGACTCCTTGCCTCAGTGCAAACTCCCATTGTGTCCCCCTATAGTGGATTTTACTGTTGGTAGAGTCTAAATAGCATTTTGTTGAATGAATGAATGAATGATTTCTTACTCTATTTGTAGTGTAGGAGGCTGTTTAGCTGTTACTTCATTGTAATGCTAGTTTCTCTGATTATTCTATGTTCCATGAAAGCCAAGATTTTACTAAATACTTCTGTGTCCTGATAGTACTGGGCAAATAATGTTTAATGGGTAAATAATTACCGATTGATTTTCTCAAAGTTTCTATCCTATTAAGATTTTTGAAGCAAAAAAAAATCTTATTAGCCTTGTTAAGGGGTGCCCACATTTGCAAGAATTGACTAAGCCTGAGTCCCTGTGATGACATATGTAGCACGTAGCACATGGGGTTCTACACGATAAGTGGAAATCCTAGGAGTTTTTCTGATCAATTCCTGACAGGCGCTGATTACTTTAAGGAAGGGAGAAGAAATTAATTGAAGGGAATTATCAGACTTGACAATAGAAGTTGTAAATATAGCCCTCATTAATGACTTGATTAATTTTGAGCTACCTTGTGATAGATGGCAACCGGGTTTGGGGCTTTGTGAAAAAAAGATAGGGTGTCTCCTCTCATTCTGGGCCCAGATGAGGCCGTACCAGGGCCCCGAGCTTCCGCCGTGTGTAGAGTCCCGAGCAGGGCAGGGGGAACACAAGGAGAAAGAGAAGTGAGCTGGGGAGGGGAGGAGGGTCTTGGCACGAGTGTTGGTGTAAGTAAAAAACATTTCCAACCAGTGACCGCCTAGGCTCTGTGTTTGAGTGGTGAGGATTATTGGATTAACAGCCATTTGAAGCTGGACGGCTAGTCTCTGCCATGGGATCTGAGATGGTGAGGATGATAACTAACATCTAGACTTTGTAGTGATGAAGAGGGCTCAGCCTCTGTAGCTGGAGAGACCTAGGTTTATAGCTGAGCTCAGCCACTTCCTAGCTGCAGGCCTTGGGTAAGTTGCTCACACTCTCTGTGTCTCCATCTCTTGTGCGAGGCATCATCATAGCTCCTTTGTGTCTGGTACAGGGAGACGTGGCCCCACCTGGAACGAGCACCCAGGTCTTGTCCACTCTCAGCCTGTGCTTTCTACACCCTACAGCTGAGGGAAGGGGCTGTCTGGTTCATTAGATGATATTAGTGAGAGATTTGGAGACACATGCTCTCAGTAAGAGCTAATCCCCACAATCTGTGCAGGGCTGATGTGTGACTGTGTTGTACAGGCCCCTTAGCACCGGGGGCGTGTAGGGCAGCACACGGAGCGTGTGTTAGCATGTGTGTGCATGTGCACACGTTGTTTACGTTCCCCTCAGGGGTGCTGCAGAAATGACAGGCAGGGATTACTGCATCACACGGGCTTGGAGGAGATGCCCTCTGTGTCTTTCCATCCCAGAAATGCTGTGATTCTATTCTTGGTTGGAAGGTGGCCCCAGGTCCTGGGGCGGGGTAGCTCCTGAGTTCTGCATGAGCGTCTTTGTGGTCCCAGGGAAGGATTTAAGAGTCCAAAGTCAGGTGCAGGGAGAGCTGTCTGCATGCTGGCCCGAGTATCATCTCAGGATGCTGGCAGCACTTAAAAATTGTCCTGATAATCCTTTTGGCAAAGTTGCTGGCTCCCCTGCATCCTAGAATTGTGGAATCTGTGAACGCACAGACCCTGTGTTCTCTTTCAACTCAGCAGTGGACAATCTGTTTTCTCTAGGAGCTGGTTTTAGCCTTAAGTTATCAATCAGTCCCCCCTCCTGCCTGTTCCCTCCTTTTCCCTGAGTGGACTCCGCCCACACCCTCTGGCTCGAGTCTGCACTCCTTCCCTCTCAGCGGTGCTGGGGATGGCCTCAGTGCAGTGCCTGGCCTGCTCCCTGTGGGCGTGGCGTCCCCAGGAGCAGACCTGCAGCGCAGGTGTAAGTGCAAGTAGTTACCTGGGAGGGGGCCCCAGGAACCACGGAGAGAGGTGGTTGTGGTTTTTAAAAGACCACTCCTTTGCCTGGTAGAGGAGTGCAGAAGTGAGACAGGGAAGGGAAAGAAGGTAATAAAACCATGGCCACCCAGGGCCCAATGCCTCTGGGGACAGCGGGAAAGTGTAGAGCATCCCCAGGCCAAGGTGTCCCACTGGCCACTGGGGTCGGAACACTCAGGGCCTGCCCGGCGTATATGGGCTGCATGGGAGCCCAGAGAGGTCTCAGGTGAGCCAGGGGTGCCCACAGCTGGCAGCCACCAGGTCAGTGAGTGTGAGGGAATGTGGACACGGCCCCACGGCTTCTAAACCAACTGCATGCCAGACCCGTGCTTGGCCTGCTGGGGTGAAGGCCACTCCTGTGGCCACCACCCTACTTGCATGTAGATGCCAGCTGCCCTCTGGGATCTAGGAGCACTTCTGCAATTTCTTTCTTAAACAGACTGTCAGTGATCTGATTTATTCAAACCACAAACAAATACACATTTAGGGAGGGTTTCCCGTGTGCCAGGCACCGTGCTAAGTGTTTTTCCTGCATATCTCATCTTGGTCCTCCTGCCAGCCCACTTAGGAGGTACTGTCATTCTTATTTTCCACTTGAGGCAACTGAGGCAGAGAGTGGTTAAGCGCCTTGCCCCAGTTCACACGGTTTGTACGAGGCAGACTGGGGGCTCTAACCAGGCCCTAACCTGGCACCGTACCAGCTCTCCAGGCTGATCTCAGGGCCCGGGAGCTTGAGTCTGCCACGTGGCACTTCCCAGCATGCTGAGCGGGTCGGGTGGGGTACTTCTGTGGGCCTCCTGTGTATATAAACACACGAAAATGAAGTTCAATCCATGTAAAACCCCATTGATCACCCTCAAGATTATGGAGCGATGGGTACTTGGGCCGTGATAGACTGAAGCTGCCTGTACATCAGACTCAGGGGATTGTCCCAGCCTCGGCCCCTTTTGATAAATTTGTCTCTGCTTGGCAGGGCCTGGCAGCCGCCTGGCGCTCTGCTCTATTCCAGGAAGCCTGGCCATGCCAGCTCCTGCTTGTCACTCTCTTTGTCCCAGGGAGCCCCTGGAGACCTCTCCATAACACTCGTTCTACCTGTCAGGCCTGGCTGGCTCTCTCCCTGCCCCTGGGGCCTGGTATGTGACTTTGTCATCAGGCTTTGTGATTGCAGCTCATAGCTGAGGGTCTTCTTTAACCGGGTGCTCAGTTTTTATTTTAATCTTACAGCTGAAGAACCCTGGGGTAGGAGTCAGGAGATTTTTTTACTAAGTCACACTCACTGCTTGTGTGTGCTTATACTTCTTTTCTCTGGGCCTTGTTTCCTCATCTGCTAAGTGATGGAATCTAGTCTCCCTTCCAAGCCTGAAATCCCAGGAGTTGGGGAGGAGTAGGAACTGGGTTACAAAGAGGGCAGAAGGCTAACATTGATTTCAGAGGCTCATCTCCTCTGGGGCCCAGCTGTCTGCCTGCTGACAGGTCAGCAGGACCCATTAGGTCAGTCCCAGCGACCTTGGGTCCTGCCAGTCCGAGGCGCTTCAGTAAATTCCTGGCCTTAGGTCTCCATGGGAGTGTGCACCTGGGGCAGAGGGAATAATTTCGGGATCTGTGCATGGTGGGGGTGGGGGAAAGGGCTGTGGACGCAGCCAGATGTGAGCCACTGGAGTCTGGGAGCAGAGGGGCCCAAGGAAGGGACCAGGCCATGTTGGACTGTGGCTGCTCAGCTCCTGGGCCTATAATCCCTTTACTAAGGGATCCCCGGGTGCATCTTAGCTGGAGCTCAGTCATAAAGACAGCCATGGAGAACGGAGCTTTCATAAGGGGTCCTGAGGAAGAGCCTATTAGATTGCTTTTTCCAATTGGCCGTGACAGACATGGCCCTCAAGGAACCATTATTAGCTCTTTCTTTAGGCGGAAGTTGGCTGCTTGGGTCCGGAGAATTTGACCCAAGCTATTCAACCAGGGTGGATAGAATGGAAGGTTGGCCCTACAGTGCCTCAAGCCGTTCAGGGAACTGTGGGCAGCTTTGGCCGTGGCCAGGAAGGGAGGCAGAGTGTTGAGCGGGCGGGAGAGGGACGGGAGATGGGTACACATGCGGCAGCAAACCCCGCCAGAGGCAGTCGGAAACCAAAGGTCAGCGTGGGAAGCCAAGTCAAGACATCAAGGAAGCAGGTAGATTTCAGACATGGGAGTGGGCTGCTCAGATTTTACCAGCCACCCCTTCTGCCTCAGGCGATGAACCAGTAAGCTTTCCTTGCACCGAACAAGCTGACCGTCCACTTTGATCACCTGTGCAAGTGGTCCCCTATCCTGCTAATCAAGAAGTTCTTGATGGGCTTGTGCCCTGGTTTCTTTTGGTGGTTTTTTGTTTTGTTTTAAGAGACAGGGTCTCGCCCTGTCATCCAGGCTGGAGTGCAGTGCTGACCACAGCTCACTGCAACCATGAACTCCTGGGCTCAAGCAATCCTCCCACCTCAGCCTCCCACCAGCTAGGACTACAGGCACGTGCCACCATGCTCAGCCAATTTTTTTTTTTTTTTTTTTACTTTTTTTTGAGACTGAGTCTATATTGCCCAGGGTGATCTTGAACTCCTGGCCTCAAACGATTCTCCTGCCTCAGCCTCCTGAGTAGCTAGGACTACAGGCGTGTGTCACCACTCATATTTTTTTTGTAGAGATAGGGTCTTCTGTGTTGCCCAGGCTTGTCCTGAACTCCTGGCCTCAGGCAATCCTCCCGGCTCAGCCTCCCAAGGAGCTGGAATTACAGGTGTTCATAATGGTCTTTTGCCCTCACAAAGGTTAAGAACCCCAGTACGCTCTGCGAGGGCAGGGCTGTGTCTGCTGCCCTCTCAGTTGAATTCCCAGTGGCTAGCTCAGTACTGGCACCTAGTAGGTACTTCATAAATAATTGTCGCATGAATAACTGATTGAGAGAAATAATGGTTCGTGGATGGGGAAAGCTTTTAGTGCAAACGGTCAGAGCCCTGTGGAAAATTTCTGGTTTAACCTCTTTAATATTTATTTAGTCCCAAGCATGTGCCAGGTATTACACGACTAATACTGCCCCTGCTACCACCAGCGCCACTACTTCTTCTGCTACTACCAGACACCATTTCCCGGACAAACACAACGTGCCTGGCTTTGTGCTAAGCCCTTTGCGGCATCATCTCGTTCAGTCCTTACAACCATCCAATGAAGTGGGTGTCATTGTCCTCTTTTAATGATGAGGCTCAGAAGGCAGTAAGTCCCTTGCCCAGGATCGCAGAGCCAATAGGTGGAAACGCCCTAATTCCAACACAAGTCTGCCTGACTCCAAAACCTGTATCCTCAGCCTTCACTTCATCTTCAGGGCCAGGTGGGTCGGTGCTGAGAATGACCCGTGTGCTTTCATCCCTGCTTCTGCAGATTGGCCGGATTTCCTCTGGCTGAGAGATGCCATGGAGCAGCCTACACAAACCCCAAGTTCAAAGCCCCGGTCAAGTAGGGAAGGAACACGATCACTCTGAGCCCTGGGTAAGGTCAGGAAAGCAGGGGGTGGGGAGCATGGTGAGTATGGAGGGTTGGTGAGTGGCAACCTTCTCCCAGCTAATCCCTTCACGTAGTCCATTTTCTTGTCTCCGATCAGCTGAGTGCTTGGAGGCCTGCAGGCCCCCCTGCCAGAGAGGATCAGGGGATCAGGCACTTGGAGCTGTCAGGGAGAAATATTAGAATCATTTGAACAGGTAATCATAGGCTAGTGTAAGCTTGTTCAGCGCAGGGAAACTCACTGTCGCAGAAACCCCCTCCCAGATAATCAATGGGCATTGCATCTCAGGGATTTCCTGCCGGGCGGACAGAGCCTGGCAGTGGGAGAAGGGCAGGAGCCGGATGGAGTTGTGGCCCTTTGTGTGCCGTTCTCAGGTGCGGATGACAGGCTGTGGTCAGCTGCAGTTGGGGGCCTTGGCCATAGACTGAGCATGCAAAAATAGGTTCTAGTCCTATCTCAGCCATCCATGTACTAACTATAAAAGTGCCCAAGTCATTTCTCATTGGGCCTTATTTTCCTCCTCTCTAAAGGCATTTGATTGCGTGATTTTAGTTGATTCTGACATGCTATGACACTATAGTCCCTAGAGGCTTCTTAGCTAGAGCTGCAGGACAAAGGGCCTTTGTAATAATTAACATGGATATAGGGTATAGCTCGTGCTTGTCTTTATGCATGTCTTTTAAAATTATTATTAACTGTAACAAATATGCAGCCACCACCAACACCCAGGCTGCAGTACACGTTAGGCACCGTGGCAAGCCCATTATTTCATTTAATCCTCACAACAATCCCATGAGTTAGATTTTTCATACAAAGAGGCTTAGAGAGGGCAAGTGACGTGGCCCAGGTCACACAGACTGTAGGGGGCAGAAGTGAGACCCTTGTCTGTTTTGCCCTCAAGCCCCATGTAGTTTCCCCATGTTTTTGACCACAATCTCCAGCAAGAAGCACATTTCCAGGCCCAACCCAGGTTACTCACAGATACATGTGTATCAAACTGAAATACTTTGTACTGCATGTTTGATAGTTCCTATTTTCCTGGTTTTGGGCTTTCTCTTTTAGTTTTTGTTTTATAAGCTCCTGCGGCTGCTGTAACAAATGACCACAACCTGGGTGGCTTAAAACAGCAGAAATTTATTTTCCCGCAATTCTGGAGGCCAGAAGTCTGAAATCCGGATGTCAGTAGGGCCGAGCTCCCTCCAGAGGCTCTGGGGAGGGTCCATTCTGGTCTCTTCCAGCTTCTGGTGGCTTTTGGTGATCCTTGGCTTCCGGCCCCAGGCAGTCTCTGGTCACACTGCACCTCCTGCTTTCTGTGTGTCTGTCATGAGGATACGTGTGATCGTGTTTATAGCCCGCTTGATGGCTCAGGATATGCTCCTCCTCCCAACATCTGTGACTTATTCACATCTTTTGCCATGTAAGGTAACAGCCATAGGTGCTGGGGATTAGGTCTTGGACCTGTCTTTTGGCGGCCACCTTTTAACCCACTATAGTTATGGACGTGTCAGTTTTTACATATTCAGTGTATTTCTGTCGCTTCTCCTCACTGTTCTTTCTGCATCTCCAGTGGTCCCATCTTTGGCCGGTGGGTGCCCCTCGGACCTAGCCCCTGTGCTCTGCGGACATGACCCCATCGGTCTGTGAGCAAGTCCTTGCTCTCTGACACTGGATGTCCCAGGCTCACCTTGTGCATTTCTCACCCCTGGCATAGAATTTCTGCAAGTCCCCCTGATTTCTTTCAGTAGCGAATGGTATTTCTGTTATTTTCCATTCTATTTCATTAAAGAAAAATACTGATTACAATCTACTAAATTGATTTCAGGGACCTACTTACAGATTGTGACCCACAGTTTGAAAACCGCTGTCCTGGGCTAGTCTGCCTTTCTTTACCTTCTTCGCAGATTTAGGAACTTCCTTCCCATCAGAGAGTGAGGTGCCCCCGAAGGCAGGGCCGAATCTCCACCCACAGGCTCTTCCATGGCCCAGGACAGGGGCTGCACACAGAGGGCCCCACCCCGCCTGCGGACTGGGCTGCTTCTCTTCTGGCCCCTCCCCCTTCCTCCTCCCCCTCCTCCCTCCCCCAGCAGTACCTGGCCTTCCTGTTGCCATTAAGAGGCTAATGTGAAAATTGCTCACAGATGGCACAAACAATATGGAAAAGAGCCTCTCCCTCTTCATTAGAGTGACACAAGATAGTGTTTTTAAGTGATTAAATTGTTATCGCAATAATTATGCTGAAATCCAAACATCTCATCGTGGTGCTTCAGCCTCTCATCGAGGGCTCCCGAGGCCCCCTTGGGGGATTGTGGGGGGCCGTGGCAATGGAGAGCCCAAGAGCTGGCTGTCCAGTCCCTTCTGGGGCCTTCAGCACGGGGCCCCATGGGACAGAAGTCTCTGGGCAGGGTCGGTGCCGCCACTGGCAGCCCCTCCCTGTGACCAGATGCAGGGGTCCCCAGCCCAAGCCAGGCTCTAGCTGAGTTCGTCTTTGGTGGCCGCCCCCTCCCGATCAGTTCCCTCCTCGTCCCACACCCAGGCTCTGTGCTCTGAATAGCTGCAGGTGCCCCCCAGGGCTGCTGCCTCTCCTTGCTGGCCACCGGCCCCCGGAGTCCCTGTTCTCTCTCAGCACCTCTGGTGTCGGCTGGCACAGAGGGAGGGAAGAAGGCAAACTTGGGGAAGTCCTTCCTGGGATGTTATTGCAGGACAGACACTTCATCTCTTACCCCTCCAGAGCCCACTTTTTCCGGAGCACCTTGGGAAGTGCTCCCGACTTCACCCTCCCTGTGTCTCCACCAGTGAAGAGCCTCCTTCTTTCCTTCCAGGGACCCGAAACAGCTCCCCCTCCCGTCCGGCCTCCAGCTTCTCTCCCCGCCTGCTGCCCCAGGAAGGCGCAGAAAGGTACTCAGAAATAAGGACAGTGGCGTGTGTGTCTGGATATCTGAGCAGGAGGGCAGTGGTGGAGATTGAAGAGAGCCCTAGAAAAGGTGACATGGACCCAGTGTTAAAATTGAAGACTAGCAGTTGTGAGACCTCATTTCAAAAAAACATGTCAAAGTAGGTTTAAGTCTCACATCGCGTTCATCCAAGACCTGGGAAAGTAGGAGAGGAGGGATGGGGGTCCAGAGGAAAGGCAGCGAAGGAGGCTAGGGGAAGTGAGCCCGCGGCCAGAGGAGGAGACAGAAGAAAGCAGAAAGGCTTCCGGAGCAGGGAGGCATAGTGTCGCCGCCTGTCCTTACTGACGTCGGGGTGCTGATTAGTCAGCTCTTCATCTGCTCTTTCTCTTGGGATTGTTCTGTCTCCCCTTGTAACAGGGACAGCCCCATCTGTCCAGGAGAGGAAACATTTCAGTCTGGGTTTCAGTGGGCAGAAGTCATCGCTGGCTTGTGTTCTCTTATCTTGTCACCCCCAGTTCCAGACCGAGTGCCAGGGACGTGGCAGGAAGTCCGTGTGTTTGGTGGCAGGCTGGGCGGATGGGTGGCTGAGTCACCACTTCCAGGTGGAAGTGATCTGTTGGGGGGTGGGGGGGAGATGGCTTCACTGGGGGCCGAGACAGCGGTAGATGGGGTGTGGGCAGGTGTCAGGGATGGCTGGCCCCGCCCCGCCCCGGGCCATGATGAACGGAGGCTGCCTGGTCCTTCTTCTGTTCAGATTCTACCTCTGATTAAAGGCCCTGACACAATGTTTGAAGAAATATAAAAAGCCAAGCCCATCTGCTGGGATAGGATTACATCAAGGAGGATGAAATTAAAGGCTGTTCATGGAAAGAGATCTCCAGGATAATTTGATGGAAGGCTTTAATTATTTCAAAGTATCCCCCCGCCCACAAAAAAATAGATGCTTTAAAAGAGAAGAATCAATTCATTTGGGGAATCATATTAAAAATATTATGTATGTGTATCTCTGAGTCTTTATGGTTACTATTGATCTAGAGGGCTGCCGGCCGCCAGGGCTGCCAGGAAAGGGGGGCTTTGGTTCCTTGTCCCTTTTGCGTGCTGGTGGCAGATGAGGCCAGGCTCTGCCACCAGGGGAGTGAGGCCTTCGGAAGGGGGAAGTGGGTTTAGATTACTGAGATTAGATACCAGGTCCTGTTTTATAGGCTTTAATTGATGTGGCATACTTTCTTGGAAAAAAGCTAATGAACTCCCCTACCCTTAGAAGAGAGAGTGGCATGTCTTATGTGAGTGGGGGTGTGAACTCTTGAGGAGGCTGTGCAGTCTCAAAGCCACACTGGTTGCTGGTTGTGGGACCCAGTGTCCTTTGGCCTTACCGTCTTTCCACTGCCACGCCAACGCTGCTAACAGCACACGCACGGTTCTCAAGCTCACCTTGATCCAGGCTTTTCCCAGCGAACAGCAGTCCTCTGGAAACCCCCAGAGTTCAAGTTCACTCTGTCCTTCTGCCTGAGCGCTGCCATTTGGATCAGATCTCAAGGACTCCAAAGCTGCTGTCCATTCATTGCCCTGGACCCACGTAGTCTGGACACCCTCTCGCTGGACTTTCAGCCCCTTCCTCCGTGTTCGGGGCTCTTCAGGAGAAGGATGGCGGAGTCACATAGCAGGAGCTTTGTAGGCAAACAGACGGAAATGTTTGCCTGATGACCTGCCCTGAGGAAGCATGGCCTGATGTCACTGACAGAAAGCCAGCCCTAGTGGTGGTAAACACTGCCGGTCAGCGCAGCGGCTCCCTATGTGCCCCTGGCAACATGGAGGCCCAAGGGGCTCTCCCCTGCCCGAGGCCCTGGGTGTGCCCGGCGCTGGCACCTGAGAGGGGCCAGGTGGGGGACAGGCCTCCCCCTGTGTGCGCTGGTCTTGAGAGATCCCGGGGCATGTGTCCAGGTACACGGTTCAGTGTGCATCTGTGTCAGTCCACCTTGTCTGCTGTCGGGTCCCCAGGGCCAAGCACAGAATAGGTATTTCATCAATATTGGTTGATGAATCAACTTTATGGAATCCACCTGAATCCAGCTCCTTCTTCATTCACGGGAAATTGAAACCTTTACCATTTACTCCCTAAACTGATTTTAGATGGGAGCCTGCACCTTCCTGGCCTTCCCCAAAGGAGAGGCCATGCAGTGTGGTGCAGGGCCAGACTGGGTTCTGGGAACCTGGGTTCTGGTCCCCGCTCTGCCTTGCCCTGGCCCTGTGAACGCAGGCACTTCTCTCCCCCGACTCTCCGTGCGCCTCTCTGCACGTGGGCAGGTGGGGTTGGGCTAGTGCCTTCTAGTTCTGAGGTTTCCTCTCCTTCTCCTTCCCCTTCCCTACTCAACCCTGCTCCTCCCGAAAATGCCAGGCTGGGAGGTTGAATGAGCCTGGGGCTGCCTGGTGGCTCCTGAAGACAGTCACTTTCCGGGGTCCAGAGGTACCGAAGGGTCACGAGGCAGGACGAGATTGTGGCTCGGGGGCCCCGATGCGGCCCAGCTGGAGCTGTGCACAGGGGCCTGGCTCGGTCTTGTCTGGAGTGCCTGAGCCAGACAAGCAGAGAGGGGTCCTCAAGAGCTGCCTGCTCCTGACCACACTCTCCCCTTTTCCAGCACGAAATCGTTCCTCAAGCCATAACATATTTCCTGAGGAATAGAGGCCAAGACAAATGCCAAAGTGAAGTCCTGAGCTCATGTCAGGATGCAGCCAACAGCAATAGCTGTGCTCCTAATTCCCCTGAGCCTCGGTCTCCTTATCTGTAAAATGGGCCCAAGAAGGCTCACTGCGAAGCTCGTAAGAGGTGATGTACGTAAAGCCCTTTGGAAAGTGCAAAGGGCTATGCCAGTGTGCAGCCCCTGGGGAGAGGAGCGGCTGAGCCAGGGGATACTAAGGGGTGCTGATGAACTGCTGGAGGCCGAGGGCACGTTCCAGGGGGTGTGATACAGGTGGCTCAGATGTGGTGAGAAGCTCAGAGGCTTGGCAAGCTGTTGGGTGGAGGGAGAGTCAGTGCGCTCTGTCCCCGTCACTTGGCCCTTCATCTGACATCTCTGGCCCAGGCCATGGTTTTGAGTGCTGTCTTCTCCCCTGCTTGGAGGAATCACTGATTTTGCCCCAGAAATATATCTTCAGCCCATGGCACCTGGAGACCCCAGCCAGCCCCAATACCACTCTCTGCCTCTTAGCTGCCCTTTCCCTGGGCTGAACCGAGGAGCATGACTCTTTACCTGCTCACTTGTGTTCCCTGGGCCTCCCTGGCTGCCACATGCGCCTTTGGGTAAAAGCACTCCTTGGAGCTTGTAGATTCCCGAAGCCAGGGGCTATACTCCCAGGGACCTCCTGACAGCGTGTGCCTCCTGCGGAGAGGGCCTTGTAAAGGCTAATACTGGTGGTGACACGGGGCTGTCAGCTGCCTCCCTGGGGTCCCGGTCTGTTTCGCTCACGGGAGGAGGAGGAGAGGGGAGGTCTGCTCCCAGGCGCCTGAGGGAGGCAGTTCCTTGAGAGCCGTGTGGGTCCTGAGGCCCCAGCCATGGGGTCAGCTGTGGGGTGGAGGGACATGTCCAGCGAGGGTGAGAAACCCTGGGCTCAGTTCTGTGTTTTTTCTTATACCATGAAATATAAACGTGAAGTAAAGAGGGTTTCGGGGAAAGATCCATCCTTCTTCCCTCCCTCCCTTCCTTAAATATTTATTGAGCAAGTGGTGCACGCCTTATGCTGCGCTAGGACACCACGAGTGGAGAACCCATCTGCCGTCCTCTTCGGAGCGCATGGTCTAGTCAGGAAGATGCAAGAACCACCGAGCCAGGTGGTGGAAGCAGGCGTGCGGGCACTGGCGGAGCGGCAAGGCCATTCAGAGCCGGGTGAGCTTGGGGGAGCCTGGTGAAGTCAAGGAGGGCATCGTGGAGGAGGTGGCCCGGAGTTGGGCCATGGGAAATGGAGAGGAGTTGGAGAGGTGGGGAAGGTGAGGGACCAGAACTGCTGTAGGGTGATGGTTGTGATCTGAGTGTGAATCCTGTCTATGCCACTGAATATCCATGTGGCCTTGGGCAATTCATCTTCTTACCTGAGCTTCAGTTTCTTCATTTGACAAATGAGGACAACAGTAGCATCTAGGTTGTTGGAGGATTAAGTGAAATACAATATAAACTACCCAGGGCCAAGCTTGTTCCGAGTGCACACGCATTCAAACAAACGGCAGCTGTGCCAACACTGCCGGGGCGGCTGTCTGGCCGCTGCCTCCCGGGTGCCACCGCCCTGTCGTCCTCATGCCCTCCCTGCCTGGGCTGTGCTCTGATGCGAAGGCACCTGAATCCTCCTGTGGGTCACATGTGCACCTGGCTGTGCTCAGGCCGCCAGCCAATCCCCTCTCCCTGAGCAAAGGCAGAACCCCCCACCCCCCACCCCCCGCAGGTGGGAATTAAACCCAGCTTCCCTCCTGCTCTGTTCCTCCCAGGCAGATAGTTTTCCTGCCAGGCCAGCTGCCATGTCTATTGACAGCCCCGGCCACCTTCTCCTCCCGGTGGCTCCGCACGCTGGGCGGCTGGGGAGCTGGCCTTTTGCTAGGAGAGGGGGTGCCATGCCCTCAGAGGCAGCATGCGTCCACCCCCTCAGGAACCTGACATTTTGTCTGCACCAGGGCAGAGGCCGCTGTGCTAATTGGGCCTGTCCCGGTGTTCTAGTGCTAATCCGATCCCATGGAGCCAGCAGCTGGAGTGGCAGAGCTCTGATGCAGGGTGCCTTTAGCAGAGATGAAAGGCATCTGGCCTTTGTGCCCAGCTGGGGGGCAGGGGCACTGTGGGCACCAAGCAGGGAGTGTCCCTTCACAGCCAGGGTTTGGGAGCCCCCCCTGAGCTCCTTCTGCAAGTGAAGTGGCCCGAGGAGTTTCCTCCCTCCCTGCCCAGCCCGGCTGCAGGCTGCAGAGTTGTCCCCTGTCCTGCCCTTTGTGGGCTCTCAGCCACCTGTCACCTGTGAGCCCCTGGGGCCAGCAGAAGGGCCCGTGGCACTGCGCCAGAGCTCAGCCCCTCGGGAGTGGACAAGCCAGGCCTCCAGCGACCTGCTCTTTAGCTCAGACAAAAGACTGCCTGACCGCGCTTTGTGGTGTGTTTCTGAAAACAGATCGAAACACGCTTGAAGAAGAACAGTGAATAAGAATCTCTCTGGGCTGCACACGCCACTGGCAGCCCGCTAGGAAGAGGAGGCAGCCCAGGCTTTGCACCGTCGACACTTCTGCTGACGGTTCTTAGCGAGCGGCCATCTCCAGCCTTCCCTGCTCTGCCAGGAACAAGTGAAGCCCAAGGAAAAGCAGACGCCTGCTTCCTCCTCCAGGGGCGCTGGGCTGGGCTCTGGGTGGCTGGGACCCCGTCTCAGGAGCCGTCAGGTAAGGGGAAACTCTCTTGGGAGAGTGCTTCTGTCTCGGTCCATAAGGCCATATTGTTTCGAGCAGAAATGAGCAAATGACTTAAAACTAGCTTTGCCTACACTAAAACTCTACTTCTTTTACTCCTTTCGTGCACTGCTGTTCGTTGGTTGCTGATCAAGGGTAGTGTGGCGCGTTGGACGGTACGCTGAGCAGGTTCTAGCACCCTCCCCGTGGGACCCCGGGCAAGGCCCCTCTGTCGCTGGACTCGTTTCCTCATCTGCGTGGTGCGAGCGTGTGCCCGGGCGGTCTGTGGGTTCCTGGAGAAGCTCTCGGCCGAGTAGGCGAGAATGTGTGTGGGTAGCTGGTGCTGATGGTCCCGCGTCTGGCTCCATCTCGCCTTTACAAGGTGGCCGGCGTCTCTCGGCCTCTGTGCTCCCCTGCGAGGGCGGCAGCCGTCACAATGTCTGCCTCTCGGGGACACCGTGAGAAGGAAGAGAGGTGCACAGAAGCACTCAGCGCAGTGTCTGGCTCCTAGACAGCGCTCGGTACTGGTCACCTGCTTTGTTTGCTTTCGTGGTAATTGTCATGGTCATTATCTCATCGTCCTTTCCGTCCGGCAGTGCTGGCTGTGCAGCTCGTTCCTGAGCAAGTCTCAGGCTTCGGTCTGCGTGTGAGTCACGTGTCTAAGACCTTGGCAGAGGGCAGGTTCTGGCTTGCTAGGGCCTGGGGTGGGGGCTGGGCCTGCATCTCTCACGAGCTCCCTGGTGATGCGGATGCCGCCGACCGTGGGCTCTGAGTAGCCGGGCCGTGGATGCGGCACCTCAGTGCAGGAGGGCGTGTCACCAGGGCCAGGGAGTCAAGGGGAGTCTCCTAGGGTCCAAGGAAAGATGTGACAAGCCTGGTGAGCTCCGTTGCCCCACCGGGAGGGTGACACGAACACCTCATTGGAGTAAAGTGAGAGGGGCAGAGGCCCTTGGGGACAGTGAGGTCAGGAGATTCTTCCCTGCTAATGTCAGGAGAGAGATTTTGAAGATGATTATTCCCTTAAACTCCTAATTTTCTCATAATTTAGGACTGGTTGCTATGATCGCTGCATGAATAATGGGGCTTGTCTCTCCAATCGTGCTAGAAACTCTGCAGCCGGCCAAGGGTCTTGTCACATGTTGTTCTTCACCCCAGAGCTGCTGGGATCCATCTGCCCAGCAGACACCCAGCCTGGGAGCTTGGGGGGGGATGGGAATGTGGACCTTGGGGTTGGGGGTTCCCAGGTTGGGAATCCAGCACAATCATGCACTGTTGTGCAGCGGGTGAGGGCAAGCCCTTAACCCATCCAAGCTTCCTTATCTGGAAACGTAAGAATGGCAATACCCGCTGCTACGGGCTGCATGTTTGTGTCCGCCTGAGATTCCTGTGTTGAGATCTTAACTCCCAGCGTGATGGTTTTAGGAGGTGTGGGCCTTCGGGTGGTGATCAGGTCATGAGCGTGGCGCCCTCCTGCGTGGGGTCAGTGCCCTTCGACAAGAGACCCCGGAGAGCTCACTGTCTCTTTCCCTCGTGTGAAGAAGTCAGCAGTCTGCACCCCGGAAGGGGGCCCTCACCGTAACCCGATTATGCTGCACCTTGATCTCAGACTCTCAGCCTCCGGAACTGTGAGAAATAAATTTCTGCTGTTTATAAGCCACCCAGTCTACGGTGCTTTGTTATAGCAGCCCTGGCTGAGACACCCACCTTGTCCATTTATAAGGATTAACTGGGAGAAACTGCATAAAGGACTTGGCTCACAGTAGGGGTTCCTACCCGCTGCTGCCTTTCCTCATCTCCCCCTTTCGTTTCTTGCCACAGTCGCAAGCCAGAGCATGCCATCTTGGAACCCTGGAGCCACCCAGCTCCGTGCTCAGCTCCGAAGGCTTCACGTTGCCGGCCAGTCCTGCCTCTGGGCTAGCTCCAGGTAAAGATCCAACACTTAGCTCCAGTCACCAGCTTCCCTCTTTGGCTTGCCCCCTATTTGTCTTGCTGAAAACTTTGCTCTTCCAGGACTAGCACTCAAGTCCTGCTACCCAGTGCGCTCTGGGGGTGGCGTGGAGGAGCACCCACTGAGCTGAGTGTTCATGACCCTGAGTCCCCTGCAGCCCTTGCACTACCCCCAGCACTCCCAGAGGCCTCTGTGTGCTCAGGGTGAACAAACTTTCTCCAAGGTATCTGCGTGCTGCGATGGGGCACCGGAGCGTGGTGCAGAGGGGCACCTGGGTTGGGGGTGCTGATGGCATTGCCTTGGTACCAGCATGGAGTTCACCCACTGTTTCCCTTGGCCCCCACAAATAAGCTGTGAGGTAGGCTGCTTGTGTCATCATCCTCATTTTGCAGATGAGGAGACTTAGAAGTCACATGGTTCACCCAGGGACACACTCAGACGGCTGCACCTTGGCTGTCTGACCCTAAGTTCAGTGCCCTTTGCTTTGGGTGGCAGCTGTCCACAGGGCCACCAGCACGATGGGGAAGACTAGACTCATCCAAGAGCATTGTATGTTCAGTGACAATGATTTCAGAGTCGTCTTGGCCTGGAGCTTCGTTTAAGATGAAGTGCCATCAGCGAGGTAATTATCATTATGGGCATATTTAAGGTACTTAAATATTTGAAGCCATGTCAAGCTTTTAGAGCTCTCTAAATCAGAGACACAGTTAGAGCAGGGCCAGGCCTCCCAGGAATCCTAGCCCTTCTCCATGGGGAGCAGAGAGAGCCGTTTCCTGGGATGAAAAGGGCTCCTGCCGATGGCTGCCTGCCCCCCACGGTTGCCCTGGCCTTTTTCTGCACACGTGAGCACATACGTGTTACACGCATCCACCTTTACTAGGAAGCTTCCAGCAGCTCACACTCTGTCTGCAGCTGGGCTGCTGCATCTGCATTGATGGCATTCAATTAGGGGCCCGAGAAGCTCTTAACTTTTATCGTTTATTAATAAAGATAAATTTGAAGCATTAAAACCGTACTGATTTGGCTTTTTTAAGTAAAGAGAGAAATGAAAGTGACACTTGCCCTAGGTGAGAGGACATGGGCTGTGTTGGCATCAGCAGGCCGCCGAGCAGGGGGCAGCCGGGAGGGGAAACATGAGTCTCGCCCCCTCAGTGCCGACACTGCGGCGGTTTGCTGGGGGAAACCAAGCACGGGCAGAAAGGAAGCATGGCTGGGCATCGAGGGTTTTTGAGAGAAGGACCCTGCTTGTAACACATCTCCCAATGGGATGTGTGAAAAGACTACTGCTGGCTGGGTGTGGTGTCTCACTCCTGTAATCTTAGCATTTGGGGAGGCCGAGGTGGGAGGATCGCTTGAGGCCAGGAGTGAGTACAAGACCAGCCTCGGCAACTTAGTGAGACCTCAGCTCTAGAAAAGAAAAAAATAATTAAATAAAAAAAGTGTTAACTACTGCACACCTCTTTGCTTGTGCTCACTGCAGGTCTGTGAGCATGGGGCCGGTGGGAGAGGGCTTGTGCACAGTGATTAGCAGCACAGAACTTGGAGGTGGCCGGACATAGGTTCAAATCCTGGCGCCCCCACTCAGCGGCTGTGTAATGTTAGCGCCACACCTGTGCCTTTCTGAGCCTCATCCCTGTAACGGGGCTCCTTAGACCTGCCTTGCAGTTTATGTGCGGATTAAGAGCGATAATGTATGTAAAGTGCTTGGCGTGGTGCCTGACATGTTGTAAGCCACCTAATAAATGGCAAGAGGGGGGACTCTGGTGCCCTGGGCTTCGTGATGCTCTCTCTTTGTCACTCTGGTGTTGTTAGAGTATTGGTTGTCAAACACAAGAGCTGACGTGCACCAAGACCCTACTGCGTGCCAGGGCCGGGCCCGAGGTTCTGCAGCTAATAGGAAGTGGAGCTGCCGTTCAAACCCAGGTCTCCTCTTCCCACCACTGGGTGGTGCTTCCCGGGTTGCAGCAGCAGAAGCCTAGAAAGGCCTCGACTTTAAAGTCCCCTCCTCCCGCAGGGTCCTGCCCTCCCTCATTAGTGCCCTGCAGGTTCTGTGGGCACGGCCGAGTCCTGGCCTTTCTGGAAAGAGCCCTTCCAGACACAAAGAACTCTCCAGCTGCAGCCTGCCTTCTGTCAGGGACACTTCAGAGAGAGTCTGTGTTCCTCTAGGGACCCATTCAGGGTTGAGTCTGTCAGGCGGGAAACCCGTTGCTCTATCTGGAAACCCCAGTGATCTGGAGACGGTGGGGTTGGGAACTGCAAGGAGCAGCGTCAGGGGACAGTGTGAGGTTCTTCAGAGGAGCTCTTGGGAGACCCAAGAGCTGGACGGGGTGATTCCCACCTATAGAGGCTTCTCCCTGCCAGTCAGGCAGGACGGGGTGATTCCCACCTATAGAGGCTTCTCCCTGCCAATCTCTGTGTCCAGAGCCACCAAGCGCATGACCCGCCTCCCTGCTCGAGTAGGTGGCCACAGTGAGTGTGGTCTTCGCCTCCTGAGATGTGACTGTGCCCCGGCGCTGCTGCTGGGCCCCACCTTGACAGCTGGGGAGCAGAGCTGGGAGAAGCTGGGTCAGAGAGGCTGGGGACCTTGAGTGGCCGTGAGGTTTGTCTCCTGCCCCTTATCCCGCTTCAGGGCAGAGAAGATGGGGGACAGCCGGGCAGCCAGGCGTGGCTCAGGAATCTCCACCGAGGCCTCACGTTTGGCTCTGCAAGCATCTGGTTCCTCCTCTGCCTGGCGTGAATTCTCCGCAGAGAGAACCTGGCTGTGGAGTTACAAACCAAGCAATCCCCCCTGCTCAGAAGGGGAGGTGTATTTGGGTAATTCTTGGAAACACCCTGGAACTGCCCAAAGTACACTAAATCAGCTATGCAAATGGAGAAGTCAAAGTCCTGTTTGTTCCTTGGCAGAGTAAAGCCGCAAATTCCCCGGCAAGCCTTGCATTGCTCACGGAGTCCCATGCGGGTGGCCCCCTCTCTCTGAGCTGGAGCATTTTACATTTCTGCTGTCTCTGTGCTTCCCTTAGGGCTGACCCCGAGGCCGGGTCGCTCTCGTCTCAGAGTTCACGGGCGTGGATGCCACTGTTGCTCTCTAGGAAGAGGGAGGAAGCTCAGCAGTGTCACTCAGGGCCTTCGGGCATGGAGTGAGGAGTCCAGGGGTGTTAGGAAGTGTCCCCGCCCCACCCGTATTCTCCTTGCTCCTGTTCCTGATGCCTGGTAGTAGTTACTATTTTGAGTTAAAGCAATTCTGCTTTATTAGAAAGGAGGTCCCCCAGGGAGGGGTAATACTGTTGAACTGCTATCAGTCATGGACAATTGAGTACGAATTAATTAATCTGGAGCTTTCCTGTTGCCTGCAGAGCGAGAGGGGCGTGATGAGTGTTTGGAAAGGGCACGAGGTCAGCAGGTGATGCAGGAGAGAGAGGGAGGGAGGGCAGCTGAGGGTGTCTAGGACAGGTGTGGGCCCTGCTGGCCAGGTTGTCTCTTATTGGTCATAAAAATTGTTTTTAATGTAAACTTTTTCATGGAAGTATATCAAACATACCCCAAATGCACAAATCGTAAGTGTACAGTTTTAAATTTTTACAAAGCGAAACACCCTTGTACCCAGCACCCAGTTCAGAACTGGCCCTCAGCTGCTCCCTCAGACCCCCAGCCAGTCACTGTGTCCCCCAGGGTGTCCCCTGTGCTGACTTCCAATGCCATAGAGAAGTTTTGCCTGTTTTCAGACTCTGAACATGGACTCATTTGGTAGATGCCTTTTGTGTCTGGCTTTCCTTTGTTCAGCATTTTTGTTTGTGAGATGCAGCCATATTGTTAAAGCTTGTCCGTTTTCATTGCTGCGTGGTATTCCACTGTAGGAATACGCCAGTTTGTCCTCCGGTTGCCGACCTTTGCATGTCCAGTTTTTGACTCTCATGAAGAGCGATGCTCTAAATACTCTTGGCTGTGTCTTCTTCCTTCTTCCTTTACATCTCTGGTTGGATGCTGTTCTCCGGGAAACTGTCCTCTGAGTCCCAGCTCCAGGGGAGCGTGGGTGCCCCTCTGTTTGCCCCCCACGGCCCTCTCTAGTCATCTGTGAAGGCAGAAATGCCTGGGCAGTGACATTCTCAGCTCCCAGGCCACTGTCTGGCACTAGTGGATGCTCAGGAGCATTGGCCGAGTGCGTGAATGAGCAAAACCCGCCTCACAGCTGTGCCCGGGGCCCCTCTTCCTACCCGGGAACAGCAGCACGGGGGGCTGTCCTGGGAGCCATGGGAACAAATCAGGATTCTTCCCTAAAGAGGGTGCTGCCCTCTGGACTATCGGCTCTCCCTGGGTCCTTGTGTCCCTGACAATGGGGCTGGTGCCTGGGACTTTCTCAGGGGGCCTCTCAGGGACAAGCTGGTGCAAAACCAGACGCAGGCATGGGTGGCTGCAGGGGAAGAGTCGTGAAGAATCGAAGAGAAAGAGAAGATGCAGGGGGAAAAAAGGAAGAGAAAGAAGGTGGGGGGGTGAGAGAAAACAAACTGAGAACTTATCTTTTTCCTCTTTTTTCCAGAAGCAAGACACGAGGGTGAGGCAGACAGGCGCGCAGCTGGTGCTCTCAGGG
>VSMD01085626.1:0-23193 GCA_008750895.1 Mirza zaza
TGCAGGCATGACCATAGGGAACAGAAATGGTTTGGCTGGCAAGGCTGGAGCAGAGGGCCCCTGTGGGAAGGGGTTGGAGATGAGGCTTGCAAAGGAGGATGGCAAATTTTCTATGTCAGGGCAAAAAGTGTTCATTTAATTCTGCAATAATATTTAAAAATTATACTAATGTTCACAAATTATAATGCTTAAAAGTCAGGATGGGCTCAGTTGTGCTGCAGTGACAAACAACCCCAGATCTCAGTGGCTCCAAACAGCACAAGTCTATTTCTCGCTCATGTTGCATGTCACTAAAGGGTCGATTACAGATTCTGCATGACATCTTTGTTGTCCTCACTCTAGACCTCACACCGGCAGAGCAGCCCCCTCTAGAATAGTGCATGTCTCAGTAATAGAGGTGTCTTAGTCTGCTTGGGCTGCCAAAGCAAAACACCATAGCTCTTCCCGGATTGTAGACAGCTGCCTTCTTGCTGTCTTCACATGTCAGAGAGAGCACTCACATCCTGGTGTCTCTTCCTCTCTTATAGGGACATCAGTTCTAGTGGGGCAGGGCTCCACCCTCACTTAACCTTAATTGTCTCCTTAAAGGCCTTATCTCCTATAGTCACATGGGCGCAGGGTTAGGGCTTCAACATACAAATTTGTGCAGGGACACAATTCAGTCCCCAGCAAGAGGGAAACAAGAGCTCTGGAGGGTCCCATTGTGGACAGCCAGGAAGTCCAGTCCCGCCCATGACCAGATGGTGGAGAGTCAAAAACAGGGTTGAGCAGTGCAGGTCTCCACCATCACAACAAACATTTTTTTTTTTTGAGACAGAGTCTCACTCTGTTGCCCAGGCTAGAGTGAGGGCCGTGGTGTCAGCCTAGCTCACAGCAACCTCAAACTCCTGGGCTCAAGCGATCCTCCTGCCTCAGCCTCCCGAGTAGCTGGGACTACAGGTATGCGCCACCATGCCCAGTTAATTTTTTGTATATATATTTTTACTTGGTCAATTAATTTCTTTCTATTTTTGATAGTGATGAGGTTTCACTCAGGCTGGTTTCGAACTCCTGACCTCGAGCAATCCGCCTGCCTCGGCCTCCCAGAGTGCTAGGATTACAGGCGTGAGCCACCGCGCCCGGCCAACAACAAACATTTTTGAACTTTTACTATGTGTAAGCGCCGTCCCTGTGCCTCCATGGGTTAGACGCTGGAGACCCATGGAAATGGCGTGGTCAGAACAGTCCGAAGAGGAGCTCGGTGGGTGAGAGTGAGACCATCCTGGCACTGAGCCTTGGCACCATTGCCAACATGCTGTGTGACCTTACGCTAGTGGCCTCACATCTCTGAGTCTTTCTGTCCACACCTATAAAATGTAGACAGTGCTTTTGGCACATCATATGTATTTAAAGCACATAGAACTATGACCTGGCCATTGGAGAAGCAGCATTTCATGGCGGCTAAGCTTGCAGGATTCAGAATCAGCCAGGCCTGGGTTTGAATTTTACCCTGCTGCTTTTGATTTCTACGGCTTGAGGCAGGGTGTGTGTGTGTGTGTGTGTATGTGTGTGTGTGTGTAGCACTTACCACGTGTCAGGCACTGTACTAAGCAAGCACATTACGTGGAATTAGAACCCGGGTCAGCCGCCGGTATCCATGCTCGTACTGCTCTGCTGCTGTCCCTCAGGCCGGCACGGAGAAATGATTTATGCGTCACTGTCTTCTACTACAAGTTCCATGGGGGTAAGGCCCATATATTCCATTCCATTCTATTCCCTGTTTTAGCACAGGGCCTGGCACATGGTTGGTGCTCATTAAATAAATTGAATGACTAATAGAGCGATGGAATAAATGAAGGTACAGGCTCTTCATGGAGCTGCCACTATTAGATCAAAGACCATTTAAGGCTGTTGCAAATAGAAGTTGTTAATGAGACCCAACATGTTAATGGAAAATGTTTTGAGTGTTATATGAGGTTCCCTTAACACCCCAAATTTATCACACTTTCTAGATGTTTCCTCTCCTCCCTGTGCATGCTATAGCTTGCTAAGGGCAAGGTGTACTTGTCGGGTTAGGCATGATAATAAATAAACTCCCAAATCTCAGTGACTTAACAAAGCAGGGTTTATTTCTCACGTGTGCCAAGTCCAATGTGAATCAGGCAATTGGTTAGGTCATCTTCATGTGGTGACCCAGGGACCCAGGTCCCGTCATCTCAACCTGTGGTCTCCAAGGTTGCCACCAGAGGGGATGACAGAGTGTGGAGACTCAGATCCACTTGCAACCCAGAACGACACTTGTCGATTCTCGCAGCCCTTGGGCCAGGGCGGGTCACCTGTGCCTGCTGCACTGCAGGAGCCTGGGAGGTGTGGTTCTCCTGGGGCCTGGGAAGGAGGGAACCAGACCCGCCGCTCTCGACATACTCCACGTGATTCCCTTTGCTTGCTGCACACAATGCACACGGACCCCTTCGCGAGCAAGGAAACCCAAAGCGATGCGCGGTCCCTGCCTGCAGCCCAGCTCTCGTGGGATGCCCTGAGCCTCTTCCTCAGGTGTAGACGCAGCCCCTCTTGATACAGAGGTGTGTGAATTTGAAAGACAAGTCACCTGCTCCCCCGTCACACTCAGGTCACAGATGCGGAGCAGGGACAGGATAACCACAGTAAAGATGCCCACTGGGAAGGGGCACATGGGACAGGCCAGCAGGCACTGGGTATTTCTGCGAGGGTATTTTTGGATGAGATTAACATTCAAGTTGGTAGACGGAATAAAGCAGATGTCCGTCCTAATGTGGGTGGGCCTCATCGAATCAGTCAATGGCCAGAATAGAACAAAAAGCTGCCTCTCCCCCAGGTGAATGGGAATTCTTCCTGCCTGCCTGCCTTTGACCTGGGACCTTGCCTTTCACCCTGCTTCAGGCTTGAACTGAAACACTGGCTCTTCCTGAGGCTTTGGCTCACCGGGTCCTCAGGCCTTTGAACTTAGACTAGACCTAAACCATTTGGCTCTCCTGGGGCTCCGGCTTACCACTCAACTCACCCAGAACATCTTGGGACTTGCCAGCTGCCATAACTGTGGGAGCCAATTCCTTACAACAAGCCTCTCTCTCTCTTTCTCTCTAGATAGATAGATAGATAGATAGATGCAGATATAGCTGTCTGTTTCTCTGGAGAATGCTGACTAATAGAGAATCACATACTAATTTCTTTCCCAAGAAGTTCTCAAATCTTTATTTCTTTGCTTATGCTGCTGTAACAAACAAAGCCCCAAACTTCAGGGACTTAAAGCAGCAAGGTTTCTCTCTCTATCGGGTCCCAGTTAGGTGCAGGAAGAGCAGCTCTCCAGGGCAGCTGACTCCACACAGTGACTCAGTGATCCAGGCTGCGTCCCCTTTCTTGTCCTTCCGTTCCAAGTGCAGTCTCTACCCTCAGAGAGTGGAAAACTCGCACCCACTCCCAACTACCCACTCGCAGCACTTTGGTCAGAACCAGCCACGTGGCCCTTATCTAACTGCAAGGGAGGGTGGGACATGTAATGGTAATCATAAACATTTATTGAGTGCTTTCTAATGCCAGGCTGTGTGCTAAGCACTTAAATGTTGTCTCTTTATTCCTCAGCCCTAACTCAACTACTGTGACTTCATGATATAGCTAAGGAAACAGGCTTAGAGAGGGCAAGGAAATTGTCCAAGAGCACAGACCTCACGAAGGCAGAGTTCGAGATCTGAATCCAGATCTCTGTGTATCTGGAACCCACCCTCTCTACCCCTGCCCTGGGTGTCTTGCTAATCACTGCCGAGAATATCTTCATTCCATTTGAGGATCAGGATTGGGTTATTTTCTGCTCTGTTTCATCTTCCTGTTTCATCTTTCCCAGGAGTCATGAATTTTTAAACCTTATGCAAGATCAACAAGTTCACCCAGAGGAGACAGTAAAAGAACAGAACAGGCAGAAACAGAACAGCCATCACATAAGCAAGATAGAATTTTTCCAGGAAATGTCCACAGAGGGGGAACTGAACGACACGAAGTTATGCCAGGATGGTGGGAGGCAGGGAGAGAGCGTCTGATCATCAAGGGAATCGTTGCCTTTCAGGAAGGAGAAAGAGAGAATTGGACTTAGGCCATTAGACTCAGGCTATTTCAGTTCCTGGTAATGACATAGCTCAGTGACTAGAAGCTCCAAAGCACTTTTTCCAGGTGGGCCCCATCCTGGGCAGCTCTCCTGCCCCGCTCACCGCGAGTCACAGTGCAGAGAAACTGGGAATGGGCGCAGTCGACGACAGTGGGGCCCTGCCTGCCGGCCCGCTCCCTGGACCCAACCCGTGCACCCAAAACAATCACGTCCCCCACTCCCTGGTGGCTCCCGCTGTGCAGGCGCCATGCTGAGCTCCTGTCTTATGGTCCTCACGTCATTCTCACAACAGCCCGGGGAGCAGCGTCCTCCTTATCACAAGGACAGCGAGCTGCAGGGACGTCGTCTGAGCTGCCTGCTTTCCTGGCTTGTCTGGGACGGGAGCCAGACTCTGAATGCTGTTCCGGGGCCCCTAACCTAATGCCAGGCCACTGAGACCCAGCAGCCTCTGCATCCACTTCCCCAACTCGGTTACCAAAACATTCTCAAAGCAGCTGAGCTCATGGCGGGGTCAGGGGGGCAGCCCCCACACCCAGGACTAAACCAAGGGGCAGCTGCAGGGATCCCGGCCGCCCTGCTGTCTCCCACCCTGTGCACAGTAGGGCCCTTGGGCGTGGCGTTCCCCACGTCAGCTCTTCCCAGCCATGACCTCCTCCATGCCACGTCCCAGCTTCAACTTGTTCCTCAGGAGGGTCCCCTGGAGAAGCTGGGAGCCAAAGGTCACACCACAGGGGGCACCCAACCTAGGTGAGGTTTGGGGGTGCTGAGAAGGATCTGGGTTTGGAAACAGCTTTCTCGTGGGCGGAATGAGATCGTTGCTGAGCTCTGTTCTGAGGACCGTGTGTAGACACACCTTAGGGTCTGGCCCAGGAGAAACAGCCAGTGTGGGGCCAGGCTAGGTGCAGGCTGGGGTGAGGCAGACTCCCTTCCATGCACCCCTGTAACAAGGCAGAGGGGAAGGACCTTGGAAGGGGGTAGGCTGGGCCTGCTGTCTCACAGATGGTGGGGTGTGGGGTGGGAGGACGTGGAGCCAGCTGTCATTCAATATGCATTTGAAGAAAGAGTTCCAAGGCCTTGAGCAAACAAGCGAAACCTCCTATTCTGGCTTGGCCACCTCTTTTCACAGGCAGTAGGGCCAGAGAGGGGCAGCTAATTAAGAAAGGTCACGCAGCACTGTTTGTGTCAG
Organism: Mirza zaza; assembly: GCA_008750895.1. Taxonomy (NCBI): domain Eukaryota; kingdom Metazoa; phylum Chordata; class Mammalia; order Primates; family Cheirogaleidae; genus Mirza; species Mirza zaza. Next base: position 5,301 of record VSMD01085626.1, read on the forward strand.
GGCCAGAACTCAAACTCAAGTTCTAGAAGAGGCTCAGAAAGAAGAGGATGTGACCTCAGTTCACTGGAAACATCAGCATCCCTGCGTCTTCCTTTTCTTTTTTTTTTTTTTTTTTTTTTTTTTGAGACAGAGTCTCACTTTATTGCCCAGGCTAGAGTGAGTGCCATGGCGTCAGCCTAGCTCACAGCAACCTCAAACTCCTGGGCTCAAGCAATCCTGCTGCCTCAGCCTCCCAAGTAGCTGGGACTACAGGCATGTGCCACCATGCCCGGCTAATTTTTTCTATATATATTAGTTGGCCAATTAATTTCTTTCTATTTATAGTAGAGATGGGGTCTCGCTCTTGCTCAGGCTGGTCTCGAACTCCTGAGCTCAAATGATCCGCCCACCTCGGCCTCCCAGAGAGCTAGGATTACAGGCTTGAGCCACCGCGCCCGGCCCTGCGTCTTCCTTTTCTGCCTGAAAAGGCTTGGTCCAGGATGTTCCAGGGGCACCTGGTCCTACCCAATGCCCCCAGCCCAGCCCCTCCTCCTTGCCCCAGGGCCCAGCCGGAGCCAGGAAACATTCTTCTCACTTGCCCCGGCCTCCAGCATGGGAATTTCAAAAGCATGAGTACAGCGAGGTGCCCTCTCCCTGCCACCCTAGCCTCCTGGCCTGTGAGGGCTCAGTTCCCTCAGCTGCGTCCCAGGGACCCGCTTCCCACTTTGCCATCTTGGCTGATCTGGGTGAGTTCAAACCTTTCTTCTGTGAGTTTTTCACCCACCAGTGCCCAACACAGACCAAGGACTGGGTGTAGGAGAGACCACAGGAGGGATGAGCGTTTAAAAAGGATTTTTAAAAACTGTCATTGAAGGTGAGATTTTGAAAAGAGCTTGGAGAAACTCTAGTTCAACCTACGAGGTGATACCAAAGTGGTCACCAGCATGACCTTTGGAGCCAGGCTGCCTGGGTTCAAATGACAGCTGTCTGACCCTGGACAAGTTATGCAGCCTCTCTGGTCTCAGTTTCTTCATCTGTAAAATGGAAGATACTACCCACCACATAGGAATATGGTGAGATGTAAATGTGATAATACATGGGGAGGGCTTAAAAACAGTAACGGGCATCTAATGAACCCTGAGTGAGAGTTTGCTATTACTGCCATCCTATCAAGCTCCTGCTTGAATGCCTCCTGGGATGGGGAACTCACTCCTCCCAGGGCAGCCTGTTAGACAGTTTAGTGTATTAGGAAGCTTTTTCTCTGTTCAGCTGAAGTCTGAAGTCTGCTGACCTGTCTCTTCTTTACAAGAGCCCTGGCTCCCTCTGGGGACCCACACTCAACTATGAAGACCCACATCAACCAAAACAAAACACACTCTTGGTAGTGTACTGTCTCAGCTGCTTGGGTTAATGCTCCTTTGAGGCACTGCAGCCCACACAGCCCAGAGCACAGTGCAAAAATCTGTCTCCCTTCGAGACTCAGCCGTCAAATGTCGGTGTGCTCTGGCCTCAGAGGCCTGTTAGGGCCTGACCCCATTTGTTCCAGCTAAGGGTCCCCGCTGGCAGCCTTGACCTTCCAGGCTTCAGAGGGGAGGCACGTGCTGGTGTGCAGGGCCAGCCCCGGCATACCTGTAGCCCCTGCCTTCTTATAGGAGGGAAATGAGTGAATCTTACTGCCCAGGACTGGACAGGTTGAGAAAGAAAGAGGTTGCCTTTCTGGCCTGGGCCTGTCATCTATTTGGAAAATCAATGAACTTGACCAAGTGGTGTTAGAGCCTGTTGCTACAGTCCCAGCACCTTACAGAGAATTTGCCAGCATGTTCCAACAGGCAGGGTGTGGACTCCCAAGTCAAGATCCACTCCTTCCTGCATGTCAGGCAGTTTCCTCATGTGTAAAATGGGCATAATAACAATAGTTGCCATCTTGCAGGGCTGGAGCAAGAAATCATGAGATGACTTACAACTCAGCACCTGGCATAGCATGGAGAAATGCTTAATAAATGGGGACAGTTAGGAGGTGGGCCCAGAATTTCCAACTTAGACTCAAAAAAGGAAGGAGTTTTTAGTCTGTTCCTTCACGTTACACGTAGAAGAACTGAGGCCTGCAGGTGGAAGGTCCGAGAGTCACCCAGCAATTCTGTTACCACTGGGACCTGCATCCAGGTGTGTAGCCTCTAGCCTCCTGCTGCTTGTGGGCTCCAGCCCTTGCCCTCCCAGAACACTCCTTGCCCAGGCCCTCCCCTTCTGTTCTGGAGGGCGGGAGAGTCAGGCTGGGTGGCCTGTGGCCGTGACATGGAGGCATCTGCTCCCGAGCCTGGTTGGGGCAGCACCTGCAGTTCCGAGAGGCTGCCGCTAGGTGTCACCACACAGCAAAAAACCGCAGGCCGCGGGCGTTGATGAGGGGCCCGCCCGCTGCTGGGCGTTACGGGGGCTCAGGCTGGGGGAGCAGCCCTGGGAAATTCCTGCCCGAGTCCTTTGTCCGCTGCAGCCCAGAGCTGCCTTAAGGGACGCCCTAACGGACGGACGGAGGATTTCAAAACTTTCTGCATCCCTTCCGCCCCCCACCATCTGCTAAAAGGAAAACCTGGCCACAGCCTCTCTGCCGCCCTTGCCCTGGCCGCCTTCCACGTGGAGTGCAGGTCCCCATATCTGCCGGGGGCAGGGCTAGGACCTGCAAACACTGTGCATGGGGCATTTCAAATCCAGCAGCCCCGAGACGTGGGCGTGGTTATTCCCTGCCTGCAGGTGCAGAAACAGGCTCAGAGAGGTGAAGCGGAGCACGGCAGCAGAAGTGGGTTGTGAGCTCAGACTCTGGAACTGAGCTTTCTTTTGCTACAGGACACTGGCTGTATGAGTCGCCCCTAGGCCGTGGGCAGGACCATGCGGAACTCCTGCTTGCAACCCTTGGGGCCAACCCTTTCCTAGCAGGCAGTGAACACTCAAAGGCGCCTCTGTCCAGGGCCTTTCCCTAACTCTTAGATGGCACTTACTGTGTGCCAGGTGCTGGGCTGAGAGCTTCACGTGTACCACAACCCCACAGGTAGGGACCATCATTACTCCTGTTCTCCATAAGGGTAAACCGAGGCACAAGTAACATGCACCAAGTCTTATAGTTAGTGGCAGAGCCAGGGCCCACGTCGTCTGGCTTCAGAGTCTTAGCTCTTGCTGTAACCACTTCTCCAGGCCCTTTGAGGAGAGCTGCTCTCTCCCTTCACCCTGCCTGAGGCCCCACCTCTGGCCGTCTCACCCTTCCTTGTGTTTCATGCACGGAGCTCGTGGGGCTCTGTCGGTAGGCTGGGAGCTCCTCGCTGGTGGGCAGGGCTGGATGCACCTGCTCCTGTGTGCTTGCAGCCTCTGACCCCTAAATAGAATTGTTACTCTGAGGGTGGGCGCCCAACACCCTCCACATGAGGCCATCTCCTAGGTGAGGGCGGCCCCCTGTCCCTCCATTCCCACCTCACGGGCCCCTGAGAGCAGGGGTGCCCTGGGGCCAGCTCTCACCAGCTCCTGAGAGCTGAAGGCGAAACTTGCAGGAAACTTGCAAGCTGGTTGTTAAACTCTGCCATTTCTAACAAATTAAATTACTAAAACTTACAGTTTAATAGATTATATTAAAAACAAAGATAATATATACTTAAAACTCATAACCCCTAATTATATTAGTACATTTTTCTATTATTTGTGTTCTTGAGGTGACTTACATCTGTCATATGTGTATGGTGGAAACACTAGCGGTGAGCTCCCTCCCAAAGTCCCCATTCAGTGACATTGCGTTGGTGGTTTGACAGCAGCCCTGATGGGAGTATTTTTACCCCAGATATTGGCAAATGCCACAAATCAGGGCTCCCCCAGCCCACCCAGAGATCCAACTGTTACACTGTTTACAAGCCTGAAAGCCAACGTGAGGCGATCAGGCTGTCACAGAAGGAGCGTGGACCGTGGAGTCTGCTCACAAGATTTGGGTCCGGGCCCTGCCTCCACCCACCATGGGGCCTGGGCTATTTGTCCTTGGACCTCACCTTCCCATCTGCAAAGTAAGGCTAAAGGACAGAGGCTTTTAAAAACTGAGGCTTTATCTGTAAGGTGCCGAATCCACGCTCTCACCAAATCTGACAGCAACCCCATGAGGGGGGCCAGTCACACCCTTCCTCAGACGGAGCCGAGGGTGCTAAGAGGATACTGAGTATAACACCTCATCCAAGGTGACAGGGCAGACATGAACCACACTGTCACCTGTTGTGGCTTCTCGGCCCCATAATAGTACCCAGTTCACAGGATAGTTTGCGGGATTAGACGAGATAATGTGTGTAAAGGGCTTAGCACAGATTTGGCTTCGGCAGAACATAGTAAACATTAATTTACCAAGAGGCTTAAGAGTGGGATCTGGTCCACCCACGTCTGACTCTCAACCCGGCTATTTTCTGATTGTGAGATCTCCGGCCAGTCAAGTCACTTTGCTCGTCTAAGCCTCATGTTCCCCAAGTGAAAATAGGGATAAAAATAGCTACCCGGAAGAGCTGCTCCGAGGACGGAGATAAAGGATGTAAGTGTCTGGAGAGAAGTGGGTACTCAATAAATGGGAGTGAGTGTTTGGGATTATCTTTTATTTCATGTCACTCAGACAGCCACTCTTCCCTGCTGGTGGCGGAGGCTGGGACGGGCCAGGGCTGTGGAGACCAGACCTTGTCTGGACAGCTCCTGGCCCTCCCCTCCTGGCCAGGTCAGCGCCCCCGGGGGCCCTGGCCCTAGAAGGGCTCAGAAGCATGAGGACGCTGTTGCTAGGTGCCTGTTGCTAGGCAACGCACTGTTTCTCCTGGCCGGGGCCAGTCCAGGAGGGCCTGGCTTCTTCTCCAGAGAAGCTCCTGCCTCCTGCGGACTCTCCCCGACCTCAGAGCCACTGCGGAGGGCAGGTGAGGGTGGGGCCGGCTGCCGTTTCGTCCCCAGAGCAGAGCCAACTTCCAGCGGGAGGCAGGCAAGGCTGAGGGAGCTGAGGGAGAGAGACGGCCAGCCCGGGGCTGGGACCAGGCGCCCACGCCTGACTTCCTGGGGTGGCCAGGAATTCCCTGGGCAGGAGGTTGTCAGGAGACTCATTCCATGAGAGGAGGGTGTGTCATGGTTCAGATCAGGGCCAGAGAAGTCCTATACCCTAGGTCTGAGCCCGGCTCTTCCACCTATTGTGAGCAAATCCTTTGTCACTTGGAGCCTCCCTTTCCAGCTGTGAAAAGGGATGTGAAGGGTTCTGAGAAGGGCCAGGGAGGAGAACCGAGACAGGCAGCTGTGAGGGAAGTACTGGAGATCCGTCTTTCCTGGGCTCCGGTGTGGGGTCCGCGGGGGGACCGAGGCCTGGGAGGAGGGGCCGGCCTCGGTGGGGTGTGACCACCACATCTCTGCTCCCGGAGCCTGGGCTTGGGACTGACAGGCCCGTGTGCTTCCTGCCAGGCCCCGGGCCCTGCCCCAGCATCATGATGGGGAAACTGCCCCTGGGGGTCGTCTCCCCTTACGTGAAGATGAGTTCAGGGGGCTGCGCGGACCCCCTGAAGTTCTACGCCACCAGCTACTGCACAGCCTACGGTGAGGGCACCTTTGTGCGGGAGCCACCCCAGGACACGAAGGGAGGGCCCTCTCTGTGGGGAGCAGCCCCTCCGGTCGGTCACACCGCAGAGTGACCCCATCACACGGAATCGCTCCGTCCCTTCCCCCGTCCTGTCCCTGTGATTCAGCCACGCCGACCCTGCCCCACCCTGTTGACTCCATTACCTGTTGTTACAGTCCTGATGGGCCAGGCTTGCTTAGCTCCTGCCCGTGGCTCTGAGCCCTCCCCTGTCACGGAGACCCCAGGCGCCCCAGCGGGAGGCCGGCCCTGCCCGGGAAGCCCTGCTCGCTCCTGCCATGGCCGACGCTGCTGACCCGCCATCCCGTCTCCCTCTTTCCCCTTGGCAGGCCGGGAGGATTTCAAGCCCCAAGGGGGCAGTCACGTGGGCACAGGGTACAAATCGAATTACCGGCCTGCGGTCTCCTACCAAGCCAGTCTGGACACCCTGGACAACCCTGCCATGGGGTACGCCCTGTGTGACTCCTCACAGCCTGGCCCTGCTGGGCGTCAGCCCTCAGGGACATCGGTGCTCATCAGAACGAGTCTGGGCTGCATGGATGGGGACGCTGAGCCCTGCCCAGCCCAGGCCTGGGGTCCTGGGGGACACGGGGCCTGGCTCCCAGCTTGGGCCCAGAGGCTGGCAGGCCCCTGCGGGAGGTGGGAAGCCCCTGGGCATAAGCAGTGCAGCGCCCAGACAAAGGCAGGTGGCCCTGTGGTCCCAGCGTCTGTTCCTGCCCGCCCTCAGGGAACAAATCCGGGACAATTATCAGACAGTGAACAGTCAAAGTTACCGTCCTCTGGAGGTGCCAGATGGCAAGTACCCACTCCCCTGGAACCTGCACCAGACCAGCTCTAGCTACGGGCGGGAGAAGCCCAGTGCCAGCGTCCCCACCAAGGAGGTCGGTGCTGGGCTGGGGCCAGGACGGGGGCGCCCTAGGCTGGGCTGGAGGAGGGCTTGGGGGTTGTGGGGGGAGTCCCTCCAGCAGGCTGGGACCGCACTGCCAACGGCTGGACATAGCAGAGATGACAGGGCATGAGGAGCTACGGTGTAGAGTGGGATTCACTCACCTTTCTCCCCCTCCCACTTCCCCATCCCCTCCATCCCTCCGTCCTCACCCCCACTGTCTCCCACCATTGTCATCAGCACCCATCTTCTCCATTTCTATTGTCACTATTACCATGGTTCTCATCCCTGCACCACCAGAAGGGCTATGCGTCCCCTCATTCACTGTCTGTGCTCTGAATACCTCTTTTATATCGACAGTGACATGAGCCGGGGGAAATAGGACAGGGGAGAAGGAGGGAGTGAAGTCGAAGTGAAGGAGTTGCAAGTGTGCACGGGAGGGTGGAGAAAGAGCTTCTTGGATAGAGACCCAAGGGAGGCTCGTGTCCTCCAGGTGCAGCTCCGTGAGGGGAGAGTGGAACAGGCAGCGCCAAGAGCAAGTGCAAAGGCCCTGAGGCAGGAGTGTCTGATGGGAGGGGCAGCAGGTGGTGGGAGCAGAGTGCGGAGCCCAGGTCCTCGGGGTTGCCGTCAGGACGTGGGGCTCCCGTGGGTGCGGTGGGAAGGCTGCAGGCCTCTGCGCAGAGCAGGGCGTGACCAGCCTGGCTGTAAAGGGACTACTCTGGCTGCTCTGCAGATACTGTACCCGGTAGCGGTCAGGGCAGAATTGGGGCCGGGAAGTGACTGCCATGCCCTCCCCTGCCTGGAGGGTAATTGGCACCCCCTTATCCCAGGTCAGGAAGGTCCATTTCGACACCCAGGAGCACGGGCCCCAGGCCATCACGGGGCTGGAGCCCAAAGACGTGCCGCTGCTCCACCAGCCGCAGGGCAGGGGCTCGCTGGAGTGGGAGAACTGGCGATACGTGAGTGGCGCCCAGCTACGGGCTGTGGGGGGCGGAGGGGCCACACCCGCCTCCCCCATGTCCTCGATACAGGCTTCGAGACTCACCCCAGAAGCCGACTCCGGGCTGGGCACCAGGCAGACCGAGGAGAGCAAAGGATGTGATGATGAGAGTGTGTCCCAAACAGCATCACAGCGCCCCGGGCTTCCCAGGGTCTAACGCTCTGCCCCTTCTCTCCTCTGTCCAGACGCTGCACCCAGGGCTGTGTGAGGAGGGCGTCACCTTCCCCTGTCACCTGTCTCCTGTTTACTGTCCCTCCTGGCCTGGGTCCCTCTGGGCCCTTGCTCACTCCTAAGCGTCTCCTGCGGCGTGTGACCTAGCATGCATTGTCGCAGGGGAGCTGTGCTCTCGTGGCAGCGTCTCTGCCCTGTGGCGGCCCATCAGAGAGAGATTCACGTCTGGGGTGCTGTGGGCCCTCCCTTCTCAGAATATGCCACCCAGGGGCTGCCACATCAGGGCCTGCCGACGCTGGGCCACCCGGGTCCCATTGCCCCACCCTCTGTGTTCCAGGGCCCGCGCTTCATGACTTCTGAGTACAACTCCAAGTATCTCAGGGAGCCTTCAAACCAGCCAGGTAGCCCACGTCTGAACCCACGCCTCCCTCCCTATCCGCCTCCCCACTTCCTACCCAAAGGAGAGACCCCCGGGGCCCTGGGGGTGGCACAGGACCAGGAAGGCACCAGTGGAAGAAACAAGCTGTACAGTTGGCTTGTGGGGACGGTGTCTCCCAGGCCGACGTCAGTGCCTTAGGCTTGCCAACCCCCAAAGGCAATGTGGCTAGTGCCCAACAGCTGCCTGGCCTGCCATGGTGGCTCCTGGCCTGCCAGCTCTTGCCCTTCCTGCTCTGTCCCTCGTTCTCTGGCCCGGACTCTGGAGTCCTGGCACTGGTGCCCTCGATCATCATGGCAGGTCCCTGGAGGCAGCTCCCTACCCACCTGCTGGGACATTGGGCCTGGGAAGCCACATGGGTGGGACAGGGAGCTGTCTTTTGCAGATCTCTTGCAGAAGAAATCAATCGGTGCCAAGGAGAACACTGGCTTCACGGAAGAGTCCACCAAGAACCCCATTGTCTTCCAGCCACCCTCTAAGGCCCTCCCTGGGGACCCGGTAAGTCCACTGGGGCCCAGCTAGAACTTTAGGGTGCTCAAGGCCCTCCAGTCTCCAGCTTTCTAGCTTTTTTAAGAGTGTGAGCTGCAGAGCCCTTTGTTCAAACACACGGTGAAAGAGCCTGGATGAAAACCACTGCTTTGATCCAACTCCCCCATTTTATAGATGAGAAGACTGAGGTCCAAAGAGATGGAAGGGCATAGCCAGGGTCACTCAGAGTTCAGACAAGAATCCAGGCCTGCTGGTTCCTGCTCAGGGTGTTCCTCTTCCTTCTCTGCAAACTCTTCCCTTGCCTCAGTTTCCCCAATTCTGCCCATCTTTGCTACACTCTCCTCTGCGCTCAGTGCAGCAGGGCCCAGGAGCAAAGTGGGTGGGGACAGTCAGCTCCACTGAGGACAGCTGAGCTGCCCCTGCTGGGCTGACCCCTGTGGGCCTCTTCCCAGACCCTCCTCCCAGGCCGGAGTGTCACCAAGTCGGACTTCGTCCCCATGGCGCATCCGAATGTAAGCTGAGCTGGGGGAAGCTGGGCGCTGCTGAGGGTGGGGGGGCGGGTGGCGGCTAGGACAGGGCTCTGGACAGCGTGGGGGGCAGGGAGGCAGCCACACGTGGTGCCAGTGGCTGCTTTGATCCCCCAGGGAGACGAGTTCCTGCCCGTGCTGCCCCGGGGCTCGGAGCGCGAGACGGGCTTCAGCAGAGTGAATGACAGAGCCCTGAACCCCAGAGTGAGTGACCTTGGCATTTGGGCGAGGCCTTGAGGACTGGGAAGAATTAGGGTATTTGGGGATGTGGAGGTTGGGCCCCAGGTGGAGGGGTGAGGCCTGGGGGCTGGAAAGGGAGGCTGTGTCTGAAATGGCGACTTGGACTTGGTCGGAAAGGGAAAGGCAGGTCGGAAAGGGAAAGGCTGCCTCTGCCTCCCCACCCCTCTGCCCCAGCTGGCCACCACAGCCTCCCTTCTTGCGGCCCTGTCCCCTGCAGGTGCCCCCTCCTGGCCCAGAGCCCAGCAGCATGAACCACTGGCAGTTCCAGTCACCCCAGCGGGTGCAACAGACAAACGTTGCCCTGCTCGGCCGTGAGACCGTGGGGAAGAAGGTGAGCCCTCGGCACCCAGCCTGCACCCCCAACGCCCCACTGCTCCTGGCCTGACAACTGCCCTGTCTGCCCCTCTCTGCAGGAGCCCACGGGCTTCAGCATCAACAACCCCAGCTATGTCTGGAACCCCCACGACCCCGAAAGGGATCATCGGTACCTGACCACCTACAACCAAGGGTGAGGCCCCTTCTTGGCCAAAACTGAAACCCATTTGACAGACAGATAGACTGAGGCTGGGTCAAAGAATGAGCCTACAGCCCTGGTGAGAATTAGTGTGGGGTCCCCCAGAAGCAGGCCCCAACCCAGGGACTCGAGTGCAGGCACTTTACTGGGTGTGTGGCGAGTGGAGGAGTGGGTGGGGGAGGGCAGGCAGCAGTGACGGGTGTGTTTCCACACCAGCTGTCCCGAAAGGAGGCTAGAAAACGGTGTAAGACACACAACTCAGAACTGCCCCAGCCACAGGGAGACAGGGCTGGGGTATTTATATCCCATGGCCACCAGCACTGGTTAGATGCCATCCCCAAGGTGACAGTAAATCCCAGGTCCCTCCTTGCTCAGGTAAAGCAGGTTCCAGCAACCCCAGGGTAGCTTTCCCACAGAGATGCAGCGCAGGACATTGGTGGCCAGGCTCATGGCATGGGAAGGACAAGGGGAGTGCCGGGGGATTGGAGTAACAGCATCACCTGCTAAGACATTAGATCCAGGCTGAGGCAGGTGGCTCAGTGTCCCTCAGACGGTGAGGCCTGTGTGTGTGGGCCCAGGGTGAGGCGTGAGTACCTGGGCACCAGGAAGGGCTTCCAGGAGGAGGTGGCCCCCAGAGCCACGGGGCAGCCCCCCAGGGCCAGCCCTGGGTGGGGAGGGCATTACAGGAGAGGTAAAGGAAGTGTGATTCTTAGGACAAACTCCCCTGAGCTGGGAAGCCCAAGTGCCCCTCGCGGCATCTGTCACCTGTGTCCTCACTGCTCCCCCTCCAACTCCTGGTCCTCAAAGGTGTCCCCACCACTTCCCTGTTTACTCAGGCTCCCCACTACCACCCCTGCTCCAGGTGTCAGCATGTCCAGCGTCATGCTGGGTGTCAGGCACTCTTGCAGGTCCTTGCAGTAGGGACAGTCCTTGCAGTAGGGACAGTCCTTGCAGTAGGAACAGTCCTTGCAGTAGGGACATTCCTTGTAGTAGGGACAGTCCTTGCAGTAGGGACATTCCTTGCAGTAGGGACATTCCTTGCAGTAGGAACAGTCCTTGCAGTAGGGACACTCCTTGAAGTAGGAACAGTCCTTGCAGTAGGAACAGTCCTTACAGTAGGGACAGTCCTTGCAGTAGGGACAGTCCTTGCTGTAGGGACAGTCCTTGCAGTAGGAACAGTCCTTGCAGTAGGGACATTCCTTGCAGTAGGAACAGTTCTTGCAGTAGGGACAGTCCTTGAAGTAGGGACAGTCCTTGAAGTAGGAACAGTCCTTGCAGTAGGAACAGTCCTTGCAATAGGGACAGTCCTTGCAGTAGGGACAGTCCTTGCAGTAGGAACAGTCCTTGCAGTAGGGACAGTCCTTGCAGTAGGGACAGTCCTTGCAGTAGACAGTCTTTACAGGTGTGCACAGAGCCCCCTGACTTCTGTGCTGATCTATCTGCACCCCCTCTTCATAAACGCAAGGGCAGGGCCCACAACTTACTTATCTTTGCACCCTCTGAAGCTGGCCTTCATCCATTGGTGAAATGGAAGTTGAATGCCTAGAGAGAAATAGATGAGACAGGGTCCGAGCAAGGTGCAGGCGGGCTGGGAGGGAGGGGTCACTGCAAGCCCAGGTGCCTGGGGCAGCATCCCTGGGGCTCAGGGCAGGGCAGGGCAGGCTTCTTGAGTAAGAGTTCCGCAAGTGGACAAGCACTTAGGGAGCTCCAGGGAGAGGGGACTGTGTGGGCCAAGGCCAGGAGGCTGGAGGGAGCTGAGGGCCGAGGTCCTGCTGGGGAAGGCAGGAGAGGCTGCAAGGGCAGCAGAGGCTGGCTTCTGGCCAACAACCCTTCCTTCCTCCACTCCAGGTACTTTGAGAACATGCCCAAGGGGCTGGACCGGGAAGGCTGGACTCGAGGGGGCATCCAGCCCCAGACGCCGGGAGGCTACGCCCTCAACCAGCCGGTCACCCGCATGGAGGCCACCCCCAACCCCACCGAGACCCTGCGGCGCCTGCACCCTCACGTGGGAAGGTGGCACCCCCCACCCAGCTTGGTCCCGTCTCTGTCCTCCTTCCCCTCAGTCCCAGACTCACTCAGCCCTGCTGCAGGCCTCTCCCTATCCCTCTCCCCTCCTCTGTCTGTCTGTCTGTCTGTTGGCCAGAGAGGCCCCTTTCCCCTGGCTGGCTTTATGGCTGTTCCTGCAGCCAGCACTGGCTTGTCCCTGTCTCCAGGGACCCCCCACCCCCACCTGCCTCTAGGCGCCCAGGCCTGGTGGGAGGCAGGGGCAGGCAGGCGGATCCTGAGATGAATGGACTGTGGTCCTGCCTCACTCTCCTTTCCGCTCAATTCAATTCCTCAAAAATTACATTATATTCACGGTGGCCCGGAGTTGGCAGGCAGAGAATGTTTGTGGCTTGGCTGCCCTGGCTGAGCCCTGGCCTCGCTCTCAGGACAGGCAGGCAGAAGACAGGCCCAGGCTCTGCCCCGCCTCACCCCTCCCTCATACTCGTCCCCTCCCTCCCTGTAGAACCGTGACCTCAGTCGACCCCTTCTACCGAGACACCCCTCACAGCAGCCGCTTCGTGGCACCCAGCTGAGCCTGAGGCCTGGTAAGGGGCTGGGGACCCCCACCCACGGCGGACCCCTGTGTGGGGGTGGCTGTGGTGGGCCAGCCCTGCCTCCTGGGGCCTGGGCCAAACAAGCCCTGCCCGGGGCCCCCAGCCCAAGTGGGGTTGGGAGATCAGGGGCCTTACAGAGCCAGGGAGGGCACGGCACCCCCAGAGTCCCTCACTCAGGCTTCACTTCCTTCCCCACAGGACCTGACCTGCTGGACAGGAGCAGCTCCTGTCCCTACTCCCACTCCCTCCCCCACCGGGACTCCTGGACACTTTCCTGATGGAATAAAGAGCACTGGCGCAGAGAAGTGTGACGGGCACTGTCAGGGGAGCCGGGACAAGGAGACTGAGCTGGGGCAGTGGGTGCAGGCGTGGGGGGCTTAGGGCCAGGTCTGGAGTCCAGGGGCTCTGCGGCCTGTGCTGTCTGGGAAAGTGCCCCATCAAGTGTGGCAGGCAGGACGCCAGGGGAGGGGCAGGTGGGCAGAGACAGGCTGGAGGAGAGGCAGAGGTGGGGGCGGGTGGGCTGCGGGGGCAAGTGGCTGCTGGTTCTCACTAGGCCTCAGTTACCTGGTCTATAAAATGGGGAGGGGGTTAGGGCAGGACTTACAGGCCCTTCTGTGTCCCACACTGGGGGCCTAAGGGAGAGGGGAGAACTGTGGTGGGTGGGGACCCGGGGGAGGGAGTGGCAGAGAGCCGTCCCCAGAGAGACGGAGGAGAGTCCTCGGCAGATGGACACCTGGACGCTGGCCCAGAGAGGGGAGGGGCTGATCACAAAGGCGGTGCCTCCCTCCCCCAGCCCAGGTGACTAGAGCAGGGCAGCCCACAGTGAGAATGGGGACAGGATGCACCCCAGGCGGAGGCCTCCACGCAGGTGCAGGCCCTGACGCACCAAGTCCCGAGGGAAGAGAAAGGCCTCCCTTCCCGCAGGTGCCGCAGCCGGGTGCCAGGCCCAGCCTGCCAGGCAGCGTCTGGGCTGGCTCTCAGCACTTTTTGTCACCTCGGCCAGGTGTGTTTGTGCAGCGCACAATGCTGCGACTGTATATTGTGGCCCTGCTGGCACCAGCCTCCTGTTCTGTAAATGAGGAACCTGGACCCCAAGAGGGTGCACGAGCTGCTCGAGGTGACGCGGGGCAGAAAGGCAGCAGCAACTCCGGGCAGAGGATGTCCCCTGTGCCTCGCAGCTCCTTCCAGCACGCAGAGGGGCGCACTCCGTGGTTCAGGAGCTGTCGCCCGACCTCCGGCCGCCAGCCAGGCCCGCAGTGGGTGTCTGGGGAGCGGCTCTGCTGGCCCCGGGGCCTGGCTGTTCCCAGCGATCTCGAGCGCAGGCCCAGCGCTGTCCGCAGCCTGGCTGGGGCTCCATGTGGGCTGTGGGCGGCTCCAGCTGGTCCCAGCATTGGAGGAAGGGTGTAGAGGACACAGAGTCTCTCAGCTAGAAACCCAGCCAGACTAGGACCCAGTGACAGCCCAGACTGTGGGTGGGGACCTGCTGCTCCATGGCACCCACCATTTGGGGTGAGTCACCAGACCAGAGCCTGGGCCCCAACCACGGCCCGGCCGCAGTAACGGGGGTGGGGCGTGAGAGTGGGGGGTGAACCAGCCCCTCCCCACCCAAAGACATGCACACGCGAGAACACACTCTCAAAGGCACACGCGAATATACAAGTAACGCTGCACACAGATCCCTGAAAACACACACATGCAAACACATGTAGGCACAGAGGTGCCGGTGAGCACGCATGGACTCACTGACACGACAGACACAAAGCAATAAGTGCACGAACACACAGGTCTTCACGTGCAGACACACGCACGCACACACAGGCAGCCTGCCGACTGTGCACAGACATGGACACACAGACACACAAAACGAGATGTCCAGAGACTCACAGACAGATAGGCACGCCCCACCCCCTTCCCACTTTTCCGCCCCAGCCCCCACCGGGAGTGTCGTCTTACAGCTCATGTTCCTGCTCACTGTCTCTACCTGGCTCAGCAGGGGATATGGTGTCTGGGACCCTGGAGGCTGACTATGCCCCTCTCCCATTGTCCTGCGCTCAGTTTCCGGGACATGGAGCTGGGCCACCCCACAGGCACTGCTGAACTGGAGCTGGGGACCCCACCCCAGGGGAGGGGTCAAGCAGTGTCTCTGTGCTTCCTCAGCCCCTGCCTCCTCCCCCACCCCCCACGCCACCCCCTGCTCCATGCCAGCGCGCAGGGGCAGCCCAGAAAGGGGGTCCAGGAGGGGCAAGGCCGAGCCTAGGTGGCTCTGGAGGCCCTGCCTGGTGGAGGGCACAGATTTTCCCATCTCAGGGGAAGAGGCAGATATGGAGTCAGCGAGGACCGTGGATGGGGACCTGCTGGCAGGGGGTGGACAGGAGCCCAGAGGGCAGCAGCCTGGGGGACATAAGTCAACTCCGAGTCCCCCCTCGCCCTTCCTCCCAGGCCACTGCCCGCTGAGGTGCTCCAGGCAGGCCTCACTGGGGGGGGGGGGCAGGATACAGCAGAGGGGACCCAGGCTCGGCGGGGGAGGGGAGAACCCAGGAGGCTGAAAGCGGGCACCTGTGGAGAAGGCCACTTGGTCAAACTTTGTGGGGCCTTGGAGACCACACTCAGGAGCTGTCTGTGTCCCCTTCCTCAGTTATGAGGCTCGACAAGGGCACAGACCGTGCCTGTCTTGTTCATGCTGAAACTCCAGAGCCCAGGACAGATGAAGGGATGAATGAATGAGTGAATGAACGAACACTGCCTGCAGTGGGGACACCAGATGTGGGCTTCTGGGCATCCACCCTGCCGCCAGGATGTCAGGCTGTCAGGAGCCAGACTCCGTGCGTCTGTGCAGCCCGGCAGCTGAGCCCCGCTGAGCACCCCCATGTGCCCGGCTGCTGTGGCCGTGGCCCCTCGGGACCACTGCTTTGCCCACCAGGCACCGGCTTTCCCTCTGCGTGTGCCCCTCGGTCCCCCTGCGTGGTGCCCAGCTCCCACCACCAAGCTCCCCGTCGTGGCCTAAGCGTCTCCACATTCCACCCTTGACCCTGGCAGGCGCCAAGACCAGGGAGTCAGTGCTCCAATCCAGGGCAGGAGGGGTGGACACTTCCTACTTCGTGGCTCCTTAGGACACCGAGCCCTGTTGAAGGGACCGTCTTGCAGGTGGCATCACTCCCTGCTCTGTGTCCTCAGCGGGCCAGGGGCCACGAGAGCCTCAGTGATGAGAGTTTGGAAGAGCCATGAGGCAGGAAGCCCCTTGAGGATGGCCCTGAGAGTGGAGCAGGCTAGGGATGCCGACAGTGTGGCTTCATTTGTGGTGACCCTGTCCCCTGGCCTCTGGCCTTTCCTCTCAGGCCCAGGCGGTCAGCAGAGTGTGGCTGTCACAGGCCTGAGCTCAGGAGTAGATGCCTGGATTAAAACCCCAGTTCTCCGCAACCCAAGACCGGTCCCTGCCACCAGCGCTGTGACCGCCAGCCAGTCTCCCAACCATTCTGAACCTCAGCTTGAGCAGCAGCTACCTGGTGGATGAGATGGGATGCCACGCCGAGTGCTAGGTGGGCACATGGTAGCTGCTCTGATGCTGGAGCAGAGGAAACAGAGGCCAGGATTGGGCGGGGACTTGATCAGGGCCACACTGCAGATGTGACAGGGTCTGGCCTCTGTCTCCTGCTTGGCCCTGGACAGGCGCCCTGAAGACCCCTCTCTGGAGGCGGGCTTCCTGTCGCTGGAGGGTGGGTGACCAACCTGCACAGCTGGACCTGGAGGCCTCGGCTGCCGCTCAAGGGGGCTGCCCTCCCCCATCGCCAAAGCCACCTCCTGCCAGCCCTCCTGGCAGCTGTGGCTCCTCCCCTCACCTGGCGACCCGGCTTTGGGCGTTCAGTGGAGTCACCCCTTGCTGTGGGTGACTGTTGTAGTTGCTACCAAAGCTTCCTGCCCCGCCCCCAGGTATTTCAGAAAGCTCCCCGAGGTGCAGCGGCGATGACTAACCTTCATGAAGCCCACAGCCTGGGGCGCTGAGAATATTCGTGGGCCTTCACCTTTTCAGCAAGAACACAGAGGGGCCTCCCTCTGGAGGAAGTTTGGGGACACAGGTGGGTGGGCACTGACGGCATCGGTGTGGGGATGTGCAGCCAGAGGGCTGGTGGCACAGCAGGTGGGGACGGGTGCCGGCGCTGCAGTGCGGCCCCACTTGTGGGGCGTGTGGACGTGTGCGTGGCGGCCCCTCGTCAGGGCCCCGTGGCAGCTGATGTTGGCAGGTGCCGTCTGGCTTGGGTCACCTGGCGGCGGGCACCACCACCAGCTCATGGGCTCCACAGCTGTCCCGCAGGGAGACAGGGCTCCGGCGCGGGCGAGGGGCGGTGGTTACAGGCATCTGAGCGCAGGACCGGGGCCTGGGGTGGGGGAAGCCCCGCGTGGGAAGGCGGAGGACGGTGGGCGTGGCGCGCGGCAGATGGAGCGTGTGAAGCTTGGAATCGGTTCCCCAGTTTCCTCTCCGGCCATCTGGAGGCCCAGCCATTCCGCGGGCCTGTTCCCCAGACAGCCCACTACGCCAGGGCGGAGGAGGGGTCAGGCCCAGGGCCTCTGCTGAAGGGTCAGGGGGTCCTGACCGTCACCCTGCCTCCTTGCTTCCTCGAGATGCCGCCTCAGGCAGGGCTCTGCCGAGTTCCTCGAGTCATGAGCAGCACTCCCCTGTGATGCCCAGGTCAACCCGACCCGAGGCCAGGAGACCTACCCAAAGCCACACGCTCAGCGAGCACTCGCCCTCACTCTCTGCTCCGAACTCGAACTCGGGGCCTGGCCCGCCTGTCGTTGCCTGGTCTCGGCCGGGAGGAGCGGGCCGGGCGCTCTGCAGGGCCGCAGCCGGCCACGAGCGTGGAACTTTGTTTTCTTGTTCTCCTAAAGAAGGAGCATGTGAGTGCAAGTGTGTGTGAGCATGTGAGAATGTGAGTGTGAACGTGTATGTGTGTGGGGATGTATCAGCGTGTGGGGGTGCGAGTGTGAAAGAGTATATGTGTGAGTGTGAGCATGAGTGCGAGAGTGTGGGTGTGAGTGTGTGACTGAGTGTGAGTGTGTGTGTGGGTGTGAGTGTGTGTGACTGAGAGTGTGGGTGTGAGTGTGAGAGTGTGGGTGTGAGTGTGTGTGTGGGTGTGAGTGTGAGTGTGTGTGGGTGTGAGAGTGTGGGTGTGAGTGTGTGACTGAGTGTGTGTGGGTGTGAGTGTGTGTGACTGAGAGTGTGGGTGTGAGTGTGAGTGTGTGACTGAGAGTGAGTGTGAGTGTGAGAGTGTGAGTGTGAGAGTGTGTGTGAGTGTGAGAGTGTGAGTGTGAGAGTGTGTGTGAGTGTGAGAGTGTGACTGAGAGTGAGTGTGAGAGTGTGAGTGTGAGTGTGTGGTGTGAGTGTGAGAGTGTGAGAGTGTGTGTGAGTGTGAGAGTGTGACTGTGAGAGTGAGTGTGTGACTGA